>AWOL01S0006775.1:17282-28020 GCA_000715115.1 Nicotiana otophora | reverse complement strand
AAGAAGATAAAATTCGATTAAAGCACATAATCTCAGTTGGCTAGAGCATCGTGCTGATAACGTATTATGAAATAAAAGCAATTTAGTAAAACATGAACAAAAACAAATTATGAAATAAAAGCAATTTAGTAAAACATGAACAAAAACAAATTATGAAATAAAAGCAATTTAGTAAAACATGAATAAGAAATTGAGATAGAGAGAAGGAAGAGTATTTCTTCTTCAATTGTGTGTATTTTCCTATTTATTACAAGGCCTTTATATAAGCATGAAAAGTGAAGAAAAATATGTCATTGAATGTCATTAAGCATAGAAATATGTCATTGAATATGTCATTAAGCATTTGAGAAGATCATGGAGGAAGAGTAGACATCCACCATAATTTGATTTTTCTTATAACAACATGAATAGTTTTAAGAGACTATTTAAATCCTTTTTCAACTATAATGGACCTTTTTAAAAAATAAATCATTTTCTCGTTTCTTGCCCTAATTGAAGAAGAAACTTTTTATTTTCCTTTTTACTTGGTGTACATTTTTTGAAATATAAAAATTTATTATTGCACCATATTGTGATAATTACTTTTCTAGTTGAAGTTACTCATATTGCGTATGTTTGAATTTTGTCGTATATTCCCACAAGAAGTTACTCCTTCAAGATAGAGCTTTTCTTTTTCTTTCTCATTTGGTAAGAAAAAACTTTTGTCCATTGAAATTATATCTCTATTATCTTTTAAAACTGAAATTGGTAGCTAAACGAATTTCATTTCTCTATTATTATCTCTTTATAAGTATGATCATCTTAGCCAAGTTAATTAACAAATTTTAAGGAACAAAATTTTTGTAAGTCCTAATTGTTTTTTGCCGGTCACTATGAGAAAAATTTATTGCAATTTAGATTTTTGAAACCTCATCCATTAATTGGCGTCACACCAAAAAATGCAATACCCCCATACCCTATCTAAATCACAAATGATTAAATCAGTATTAAAATGATCCCATTAGAAAAAATAAAGAGACACAGTAACAGATACCACAGAGGCTGACTCCTTATCCCCAAAAAAGAAAGAAAGAAAACACAGCGGCGGGCCCACAATTATCACGGGGGTTCAACTGAATTCCCTTTGCCCGAAAATTGTTATGTATATACATGACAAGAACAGGCGTATGACTAATTGTGGCTTTATACACATTCCTGGTGTTGCACGGGGATGTGGTTGGCAGCATATCGGAGCCTATGTCAATCTTGCTTCATTTTAATTTTATTGTAGTAATTTGATGAGGAAGAAGTCTAACCCTTGCTAGCTGTCCGTTTGACAGATATCACCGGGGGCCGACCTAGAGCATTGAATACGGATTTCCGAGGACCCAGTAATTTTTGCGTAGACCCTATATTTATATTAAATTTATTAAATATTTGTAAATATGTTACTGTGAACCTAATTATTATTGCATATTAATTTAAAATTACGGTAGGAACCCATAAGCCTTAAATCCTGAATCCGCCTCTAGATACCACAAACATAGAAGAGCGGCCATGTCCGCGACATAATCCCCGATTCCCTTCTCATAGCTGAAAATGTAGCCAAATACGTTTCAACAAGCAAAGACAGTTGTGCTTAAGCTCACAAAGCAAAGACAACCTAAAGTGCTGGGTTTTTGTATATATATCTCTATGATATGCATGCCCAAAATATATAGTAAGAATCAACCTAATTACTCTATAATAGTATCTAAAATAAAAAAAGATATATTAGGTAAAAGAAAGGTCATCACAACATTACAAGAGAGTAAAAAAATGCTCAAGGAGGAAAGAGAACTTTCAATATCAACCTTGATCTTACATTTACAATGTTTAAGCATAAATTGCATCATTTATTTAAAAGAAAACATAACTTGCAAATAAACATAAATTTGGAGGTAACCTCATTTCATCAAAACCAAATATAAGCACAAAGATGGCATATATAAAGTATAAAAAATGGAACTTTGAGTAGCAAACTCCATATATTTTAAAAAAAGAAAAGAAAGAAGAATTGACCCATAAATTGCAGTATTTAAAAAAAAAAACATAAATTGCATAGAAACATAAATTGAATGGAACCCATTTCAGAAAAAAACTATATATAAGTACAACTATGGCACGTATAAAGTATAAAAAATTACAACTTCGAGTTGTGAAACTACATAATAATAAAAGAGAAAAAGAAATTGACCCATAGTGGCTTGTTTGTAAAAAGTTGTTCACCCATTTGAATAACTTCTTTCTAGCTTACTCTTCCAAGTGATGACGATGCTGTTTGATTCAACACCTACAGCTACAAAAAAGGATTTTTTTTTCATAAATCACACCATACAAATATACCCCTCTACTTTCGAAAATGGTCTAAGAATACCCCTCGTTATACTATTGGGTTATCTATACCCCTGCAGTCATACTTTAGGTAAAAATATACAACTCATTTAAACGGAGGGACACGTGTCATCGCCCTGTTGGTCAATTCTAAATAGCTCCTAATTAATTAAAAAGACCCATTACCTATACCCGAAAAATAATTTTTTTTTTGTAAAAACTGGAAAAAACTAAATTCTTTTTATTAAAAACTAAAAAAAATGAAAATATATATTTTCCAGTTTTTACAAAAAAAACTGCTTTAAAAAAACTGAAAAATATTTTCTAAAACAATATTTTTGTAGAAACTGAAAACAAAAACTGAAAATCAATTTTCTAAAGCATTTTTTTTTTGTAAAAACTGGAAAAAACTGATTTTCTTTACTAAAAACTGAAAAAAATAAAAATATTTTTTTTTTCAGTTTTCACAAAAAGACTGCTTTAAAAGAAGATGAAAAATATTTTCTAAAACAATATTTTTGTAAAAACTGAAAAAAAAACTAAAAAGCAATTTTCTAAAGCAATGTTTTTGTAAACACTGATAAAAAAATATTTTCTTTTTTTTTTCAGTTTTTAGTTAAAAATATTTCAGTTTTTTCTAGCTTTTAATTGCTTTAGAAAATTGATTTTCAGCTTTTTTTTTCAGGTTTTACAAAAATATTGTTTTAAAAAATATTTTTCAGTTTTTTAAAGCATTGTTTTTTGTAAAAACTGGAAAAACAAAATATTTTCGTTTTTTTTCAGTTTTTTGTAATTTTTTTTTAGTTTTTTCCAGTTTTTACAAAAACAAAAAAACTTATTTTTCAGGTATGGGTAATGGGTCTTTTTAATAATTAGGAGATATTTAGAATTGACCAACAGGACGATAACACGTGTCCCTCCGTTTAAAGGGGGGGTATATTTGAACCCAAAGTATGACTGCATGGGTATAGATAACCCAATAGTATAACGAGGGGTATTCTTAGACCATTTTCGAAAGTAGAGGGGTCCATGTCATGCTGTTCTGGATTGTCACCCTAAGACCGTGACGTTGGCGATGCCGGGATTGCCAAAAATTGATTGGATAGATTCTCTAGAGTATGTTCCCAGCAGAGTGATTTTATATTTGAAGGCCCAGCGGATGATTGGGAAGGGTTGCTTGTCTTATTTGGCCTTTGTGAGGGATGTTGGTGTTGATACTCCTATTATTGATTCTGTTCTGGTGGTGCGAGATTTTCTGGATGTATTTCCTGCAGACCTGCCGGGCATGCCGCCCGACAGGGATATTGACTTTGGTATTGACTTGGTGCCGGGCACTCAGCCCATTTCTATTCCACCGTATCGTATGGCACTGGCTGAGTTGAAGAAATTGAAGGAGCAACTTTAGGAATTTCTTGATTATGGGTTAGTGCACCAGTTCTGTTTGTGAAGAAGAAGTATGGTACTATGCGGATGTGCATTGATTACAGGCAGTTGAACAAAGTTACAATTAAGAACAAGTATCCTTTGCCGCATATTGATGATCTATTTGACTAGCTTCAGGGAGCAATGGTGTTCTCTAAGATTGACTTGAGATCTGGGTATCACCAGTTGAAGATTTGGGACTCGAGTATTCTAAAGACAACATTCAAGACCCGATATGGTCCTTATGAGTTCTTTGTGATGTCTTTTGGGATGACCAATGCCCTAGCAGTTTTCATGCATCTGATGAATAATCTATTTCAGCCTTATCTTGACTCGTTTGTCATAGTGTTCATTAATGACATCCTGGTGTACTCTAGTAGTCAGGAGTAGCATGCCCAACATTTGAGGACTGTGTTGCAGCAGTTGAGGGAGGAGAAGCTTTATGCCAAGTTCTCCAAATGTGAGTTTTAGCTTAGTTCAGTGGCATTCTTGGGGCACGTGTTGTCCAGTGAGGGGTTCAGGTGGACCCGAAGAAGATAGAGGAGGTTCAGAGTTGGCCCAGGCCGTCCTCAGCTACAGAGATTTGAAGCTTTCTCGGCTTGGCCGGTTATTATCGTCGCTTCGTGGATGGTTTCTGGCCTATTGCATCGCCTTTGACCAAATTGACCCAGAAGGGTGTTATTTTTAGGTGGTTGGATGAGTATGAGGAGAGCTTTCAGAAGCTCAAGACTGCCTTGACCACAAGTCCAGTGCTAGTTCTACCTTCAGCTTCTGGTTCTTCGAAACATAACAAATCAACTCGAAATGAACTCAAATTTTGCACACAAGTCTCAAATGACATAACAAAGCTATTCCAATTTCCAGAACCACAATTTGAATCCGATATCCACAAAGTCAACTTCCGGTAAAATTTATGAACTTTCCAAACCTTCAAATTTCCAACTTTCGCTAATTAGTGTGGAATCCTTCTAGTAACATCAAAATGCAAATCCGGGCATATGCCCCAGTCCAAAATCACCATCCGGACCTAACAGAACCATCAAAACTCCATTTTGGGGTCATATTCATAAAAGTTAATCTTGGTCAACTCTTCCCACTTAAAGCTTCAACGCTGAAATTCATTCTTCCAAATCGGTTCTGAATAACCTAAAAACCAAAATTGACGATTCACACAAGTCATAATACATCATACAGAGCTACTCATGCCCTCAAACTACCGAGCAAAGTGTAAAAGCTCAAAACGATTGATCGGGCCATTACAAAAACCAAGGACATTATGTCTACTACCAAACCTTTACAATTGCTTCACATAGACTTGTTTGGACCAGCTAGAACTTCCAGCATTGGAGCCAAACGATATGATTTTGTTATTGTTGATGACTACTCACATTTTACATGGGTGATTTTATTATCTCATAAAGATGAAGCATTGAAAAAATTTGAGTTTTCTGTAAAAGAATTGAACGAGAAAATGGGCATCTTATCACAACCATTCAAAGTGATCATGGAGGAGAATTTGAAAGCAAAGCTTTTGAAGAATTATACAAATGATCAAGGATATACTCATAATTTCTCAGCACCAAGGTCACCACAACAAAATGGAGTGGTTGAATGTAAAAATAGAACTTTGCAGGATATGGCTAGAACCATGATATTAGAACATTCCCTTCCGAATTACTTCTGGGCAGAAGCAGTTAGCACAACTTGTCACATTCTTAGCAGGTGCTTAATTCGATCGATTTTTAAGAAGACTTCATATGAACTATGGAAAGGTAAGAAACCCAACATTGGATACTTTGACCCCTTTGGAAGTAAATTCTTTGTCCACAATAATGGAAAGGATAATCTTGGTAAGTTTGACCCAAGAAGTGATGAAGGTATATTTCTCGGCTCGAATAATAGGTCTTTTAGAATCTATAATAAGCGTGCCTTATGCATAGAAGAATCAGTCCATGTTATTTGTGATGATAATAACTCTATGGCCGAGAAAGGAGATTTTGCAAGTGATGAAGAGATCAGTTAAACTTAACCAAAGGTCAGTGAACAAAAGACTTCAAAAGAAAATGCTGACAGTACAGCTGAAATCCCACAGTCGACTATGAAGACATCAGTGAGCATGATCAACCTCAGAATGAGTAGACTAATCAACGTCCTGAAGTAGTACCAAATGAATGGAGAAGCAAAACAGAATATCCTCAAAAGTTTATCATTGGAAATTCAACTGATGGAATAAAAACATGAGGAGTTTTAAAGTAAAAGTCTAACATCGCACTCATATCCCAAATAGAGCCAAAAAAAGTTGATGAAGCTTTGAAAGACTAAAGTTGGGTACAGGCTATGCAAGAAGAACCTGATCAGTTTGAAAAAAATTAAGTTTGGACATTGGCGCCCAAACGAGCAAATACAGCAATCATAAGAACCAAATGGGTATTCAGGAACAAACTGAATGAAGAAGGAAAATTTATCCGGAACAAAGCAAGGCCAGTAGCTCAAGGTTACTCTAAACAGAAAGGAGTCGACTATGATGAAACCTTTGCTCCAGTGGCACGGTTAGAATCAATTCATATCTTATTAGCATATGCCTCTTTTAAAGATTTTAAACTATTTCAAATGGATGTTAAAGTGTGTTTTTAAATGGATTCATTGATGAGGAGGTTTATGTAAAACAACCTCCTAGTTTTGAAAACTCATAGTTTTCTTATCATGTGTTTAAGTTGACTAAGGCTCTCTATGGGCTAAAATAAGCACCTAGAGCTTGGTATGAAAGACTAAGCTCATTTTTGGTTAGTCATGGATTTTCGAGAGGTAAGATTGATACTACTTTTCATCAAAAGATCATTTTTAGGAAATCTCATTATTCAAATCTATGTTGATGATATTATATTTGGAAGTGCTAACCCTGTTCTATGCAAGGAATTGTCACATCTCATGGAAAGTGAGTTTGAAATGAGCATGATGGGAGAATTGACTTTCTTCCTTGGACTTCAAATTCATCAATCGGATGAAGGGATCTCTATGTGTTAGACAAAGTACACAAAGGAGCTAATACAAAAATTCGGAATGAGCAATGTCAAGGAAATTGGGACTCCCATGAGTCCAGCTACGTCTCTTGACAAAGATGAAGAAGGAAAACTAGTAGATGAATCAAAATCTCGTTGAATGATTAGATCTGTACTTTATTTAATTGCTAGTCATCCTGACATAATGTTTAGTGCATGCAGATGTGCCAGGTTCCAAGTAGCTCCCAAGGAGTCACATTTAACAGTTGTGAAGCGAATTATTAGATATCTTATTGCAACTACATCACATGGATTATGGTATCCACACCTTAATAATATTAAGCTTGAAGATTCTTCAGACACAGATCTTGTAGGTGATAAAGATGACATGAAAAGCACAAGTGGGACTTGTCAACTACTTGGCAAATCGTTTATTTCCTGAAATAGTAAGAAACAGGGTCAGTTGCACTATCTACAACTGAGGTTGAATACATTGCCATTGGACAATGCTGTGGTCAACTTCTTTGGATGACTCGTCAACTAACTTATTATGATCTTTCGCTTAAGCTTGTTAAAATTTTCTGTGATAATTCTAGTGCTATCAGTCTTTCAAAACTTTCAGTGCATCATTCTAAAGCAAAGCATATAGATATTAAGCATCATTTCATTATAATAAGGATGACATTGAATTATCGTTTGTTAACAAGGAAAATCAATTAGATGATATTTTTATTAAGCCTCTTCTAGAGGATAGGTTTCAAACTCTTAGGTATTTACTTGGCATTATTACCTTTTCAAAATAAGACATTAATTTTCTTTTACTTCAAAGATTACGTGTCAAAATAATTTTGGTAAAAAATCTTTTGTACTGTGTTACTTCATTATTACTTCCTGTAGCCTTTATTATGCGCCTCCATTTTTAGCACTTCTTTCCGCTTTTTTAGTTTATCGAGATGGAAACTGAATCAATCAGTGCCGTCTATTGCCTTTCTCTACCCTGTCAGTCATGTCGATTCAGTCACGTCGCTTCACTCCCCTCTCAATCTCTATAATTCCACCTCTCCATTGAAGTTCTCTGTATACATCCTTTACTCATCCTCTCTAGCAGCTAAAGCTTCAAAGAATCCCTCTGCTTCCACTCGCAAAAAGCACCCGGTCCAAATCGAAACCCCCTTCTCAACCATTAAAACCAGTCACTATTGGCTCTGACCACTTTAAGGGTTTCTCGTCTTCTCAATAAATCTTCTCCGACGTTGCTCGAATAGAAGGTGAATATAGACCTGGACAGTGCACTGGAGTCCGAACTAAACTATTGGGATTCTCTCAACAAAGATAAGTTTGTCTCCTTCAAAGGCAAGTCAATTGCTCATGGAAGGATCATCAATTTGGAAGATATATGAGCCCTAAATTGCAAGGTAGAAGATTTCTTCACTTTTCAAGGTTGGGAAAACTTCTTTTCCCTAACTCCTCCAAAAGTCTATGAAGATTTGGTTCCCATGTTCTGTGAAAATCTTCATTCCCAAAAATCTGATAAAATTGAGTCACTCATGCTAGGTCAGTGTATTATTCTAGACTGTTTTACTTTTGATTCCATGTTTAAGTATAAAAGTTCTGGTTATTTTGCCATGTTTAAAAACTCACGGCCTGATGATTTTGAAGTGTCTTTTGAACAAGCCAAACAATGTCTTGCTGATTCCCTGCCTGATTTCCTACCAAACCAATTAGGACCAAGTGACATCAATTTTGAAACTCGTATTATTTCCCACATTGTTGCCATCACCATTCTTCCCAAAGCTGGTTCCTATACCACTCTATCTCAAAGGGACACCTTTTTGGTCTACCGTCTTCTCACCAAGCATAGAGTGAAACTGTCCTCCTGTGTAATAAATTTTATGATTGAATGTACTGAAGATCCCTCAAGCCTACCCTATGGGATGGTCATTACTCACCTCCTCGAGGCCTTCAATATTCCTCTCTCAAACTATTCCTATGTATCTACTTCCAAGTGCTATAATGATAGGGTGTTTGTCACTATGGGATATGTTTCTGCGGATGGTATTTGCATAAAGAAACAGGAAGTTGAAGCCAAAGTGACCCCCTCCAGTTCCAAGGTAAAAGTTGATACCTCTCAGACTGCCATCAATAATCCAGAGTGCTTGAAAAGATAGTTGTACTTGATGACAAGCTGACTTCCATCAAAGAGCTACTACTGGCCACCCAGACCTCGGTTGGAGATATCTATGAAGTTCCAAAGGAAACAGGATCTGACGTGTCCAAGTTAAGAGTCATGATGCTGAAAACTGCAGAAAAGGCAGTGACAACATTCAAAGAAGTACATGATCATGTGGATGGAGTCTCAGTCACAATGAATGGTAGTTTTGATCGCCTCAAAGGAGCTATCTGCAATACCCTTACCTATTTTCTCCATCGTTAATCTGTGTTGGTTGTTTAGACAATTTCTTTTGGTCTCTCTAGATGATTATTTTTGCATGTTTTTTTGGATACTCTGTGGATGACTATAATTAAGCATGTTGTCTGGTAATCTTACCTGCTAGTAGTTAGCCTTGCTTAGCCCTCTTTTTGATTGATCCAAATGGGGAGAAATAGAATAAACTAACTTTGCAGGATGCAAGATTTAGTCGACTGATTGAACAAAAGTCAAATAGAATACTAACTTGCAGGATGTCGTTCAGTCGATTGATTGAAGTCAACTACTAGGAATCTGAGTGAGGGGGAGTATCTGAATGAGGGGGAGTCGACTCCAAGTATTCAACGTACCTTACAACAAGTTGAGGGGGAGCCGACTAGAGCAGGAATCTATAAAGTTGGAAGTAAAATGAATTAAGTTTTTTTTGTCATCATAAAAAATGAGGAGATTGTTAGATATATGTTTTAATGATGGACAATAAATTAATTCTACTTACAGGAAACCGATTCAAAAGAAGGATGTCACAAGAATTGGAAAGATTCTAGCAGAAGATCTGAAAGCAAGAATCAAGGAGTCAAACGTGCAAGTCAAGATCCAAAGGCAAGAATCAAGGAGTAAAATTAATGTGACTGCATGTTTATGGACAACAGATACTTGATGCAACTATTTATGGAAGGCATCAATTAATTAGCAAAGAAGATCAATCAATTAGTATAGAAGATCAATCAATCTACATAAAAGATCTACATAGAATATTCATCTCAACGGCTTGCAAGAAAAAGGAAATCAAGGAAGCAACGGAAGGAAAGTCCATTCTATTCTTGGAAGAAAATCATTGTGATTGATTCTGAGAATCAACTCCCTTGGGTTTCCTTTCAATCATTACACTCTCATGCCGTGAAAGATGGAGACCAACTCGTTATATATTCTACAGAAGATGCCAAGGAAGGACATACTTTGATCGAACCAATTGCAATCTCTTTGTTCTACTTCAAACAAGCACTATAGGCTGCCATAGATTTCTTGTGTAACTAGGAAGAGAAAAAAAAGAGAAAAGAAAACCGGTGAGGCATTGTATCGAGCATAGAGAGAAAAACAAAGTGACAAAAGCTGTTGGTGTATAACAACATCAACCGATCTGTACTAAGCCACTTCATACTTGAAAGAAAATACCCTTGCAACCCAAGGGGACTTGTAACGACCCAGCCGGTTGTTTCGAGAGTTGTGGCCCCGTTCCCCCATTCACTACTCTATTTGTGCTTTATAGCTGTTATATGACTTATCGGGTTAGTTAGTTTGGGTCCGAAGATAATTTATAGTGAAATGAGACACTTAGTCTCTTAAATGGAAAGCTTAAGTTGAAAAAGTTGACCGGATGTTGATCTATGTGTAAACGACCTCGGATTTGAATTTTGATGGTTCCGTTAGCTCCATTGGGTGATTCTAGACTTAGGAGTGTATCCAGATTATGATTTGGAGGTCGGGAATAGAATTAGGCTTGAAATGGCGAAAGTTAATTTTTTGGAAAGTTTGACCG
>AWOL01S0006775.1:600-16929 GCA_000715115.1 Nicotiana otophora | reverse complement strand
ACTTGCGTGAAAAATTTGAGGTCAATCGAACGTGATTTGATAGGTTTCGGCGTCGTTTGTAGAATTTGGAAATTTCGAAGTTTATTAGGCTTGAATCCGTGTGTAATTCATATTTTTGAAGTCGTTTGAGATGGTTTGAGAGTTTAAATAAGTTTGTATTGGGATATAAGGCTTATTGGTATGTTTAGTTGAGGTCCCGAGGGCCTCGGATTGATTTCGGGTGGTTAACGGACCAAGGTTCGAAGTTAAAGAATTGCTGAAGGTTTGCAACTGCTGGTGTAATCGCATCTGCAGATTGGGGACCACAGATGCGAGCTCGTAAAAGCGAGAAAAGGGACCGCAGATGCGAGCTCGTAAAAGCCAGAAAAGGGACCGCAGAAGCGGCCAGGGATGCTTTGGTCAGAGGCCGCAGATGCGGCCATGCGCGCGCAGAAGCAGTTTGAGCAGGAGCGGACGTTGGGCGCAGATGCGGAGACTGGCGCAGGTGCGAGGGCTGTTCCACACATGTGGTTGGTGCAAAAGTAGGAAAGGGGCGCACCTGCGAGACAGCAGAAGCGGCCAAGTTATCGTAGGTGCGGAAGGCCTGGGCAGAGTCTATAAATGCGAGACTTCGCGATTTTGGCTTCATTTCATCATTTTAAGCTCGGAGTTTGGAGATTTTGAGAGGGCTTTTCAAGTGGAATTCTTGAGGTAAGTTCTTTGTGTTCATTTATCTTCAATAATTATGTTTCCCCATGGATTTTCCACCTAGATGGTGTGTTTTTGAGGTGTAAATTGGGGGTTTGAGTCTAGGGATTTGGAGAGTTGGTTTTGAGGATTTGAATGACCAATTGGTGTCGGATTTTGATGAATTTGGTATGGTTAGACTCATGAGTGAATGGGCATTCGGATTTTGTGACTTTTGTTGGATTTCGAGATGTGGGCCCGGGGGCCGGGTTTGGACTGATTTCAGATTTTGGCTATAATTTCATATTTTTCTTGTGGAATTGATTCCTTTAGCCTATATTGATTGTATTGTACTGCTTGTGGCTAGATTCGGGACGTTTGGAGACCGATTTGAGGGGAAAGGGAATTTTGGAGTAGAGTTTAGCCCGGATTGAGGTAAGTAACACTTTCAAACTAGGTTCTGAGGGTTCGAAAACTCGAATTATGTGTTATGTGATTGGTATTGAGGTGACACACATGCCAAGTGACGGGCGTGCGGGTGTGCACCATTAGAATTGTGACCCGGTTGACTCCATGGAACTGTATAGTGGTTCTACCTTGTTGGTATCCATGTTTTCATCATGTAATAAAGTAATTGAGTTGTCACTCATGCTAGATATCATGTTTATGTTTTATGCCGATACTATTGGGACCTATAGTGGTCGTTTCTTGTTGTTGTCTTACTGATTTCATTGATATTTCGTACTCAGTCATATTCATATCATATCTCAGTCTCTGTTGTTAATTATTGATACATCATATCATTGTTGTTGGGATAGTATCATGACATTGTGAGCCCGTGAGAGAGAGACTAGAGAAATTGATGACTGAGTGAGGTCGAGGGCCTGATTATGAGTGACATTTATGGGATTGGGCTGCACGCCACAACGGTTATATTGATTTATGATAGCGCTTGGGCTGAAGGAGCCCCTTCAGAGTCTGCACACCCCCCAGTGAGCGCAGTTGATATTGAGGGATGGATCTTCCTTGGACATGGATCTTGTCCAAAGCATTTTATACCTGGAGATGGATCTTCTCCACGGGTTGGATTTTCCCTACTCGGTACTGGGTGACTGATGGTCAGTGATGTATATATTCCAGGATGGATCTTCCCTGGGCCGTTTGGGCCATATACAATACCGAGTGATTGAGCATTTGAGAGTGTGAGCACATGAGGCTGTCAGCATGGTGCATCATATACAATATGTACATTGGCATGGTAGAAGTAGAGGAGTTATATTTTTCATATCATTCAGATTGATCCATTTTACTATTTTACGATATCTATCGAACTTGAAAGCATGCCTACATTTCTGCACTATTATTTTCTATATTGAGTTGTGCCGGTTGAGTTCGTCACTACTTTCAGCCCACAGTTTGGGTTTGTTACTTACTTAGTTGGTTGTACTCACGCTACACCCCCCACCTCGTGTGCAGATCCAGGTACTTCCAGTTACAGCGGCTGCTGATTAAGGAGACAGGATCTAGAAGACTATCGAGGTAGCTGCATGGCGTTCGCATGCCTTGATTCTCCTTCATTATCTTTATATGTACTTCAGTTTGTACTCATTAGACATTGTAGTAGACTGTATTCTGACATAGATGCTCATGTACTCCGTGACACACCGATTTTTGAGAGGGATTTGTATTACGTTGTGGTTTTATTTCGGGTTTTAAATGGTTTCTTAGATATAAACTACTTCTATTTTATTTTCAAAGATTTTACTTGGTGATCCGGTTGAGTAGTTGGCTTGCCTAGTTCCATGATAGATGCCATCACGACGGTTGGTTTGGGGTCGTGACACGACAGAACGTAAGATTTATTCTGAATCTGAATCAGTACAAAAATATTCTGCCATTTACTTTCTGCAATTTATTTTTCTATATTCAATTTTCAAAAGCCTAGTCGACTAGAATGCAAGTTAGTCGACTACCTCGGAAAAAAAAAATACAATTCACTCCCCTTGTTGTACTTTCACTTAACCCTATGTAACTTATGTTTGAACTTAACGATCCCAAAGGTTTAGAACTATGCTCCATCAATGCAATTCTTTAAGAAATAAGCTCTAACATGTCTTACTTGTAATGTTAATAAAAAGGAAAAAAAATATGAGGTAAAATCACTTCCTTATAAAACTGTATTTTGCTGGAGAGAATAGAGTAGCCAATGCTCTTTCACTGATTACAATCAAAGATATGCGACTAGATGACTCTAATCCAGCTTTAGAATTTTATGCAGCTTCTTTTATTTAGCTTATACTCCATCCGTTTCAATTAAGATGATGTAGTTTGACTTGACACAAAGTTTAAGGGTCCTAAAAGCTTAAGATGATGTAGAATTTTATGCGACTAGGTGACTCTACTCCAGCTTTAGAATATTATGCAGCTTCCTTTATTTAGCGTATGCCCCATCTGTTTCAATTAAGATGATGTAGTTTGACTTAACACAAAGTTTAAGGGTTCTTACTTGAAAGCATGCCTATATTTCTGCAATGTTATTTTCTATATTGAGTTGTGCCGGTTGAGTTCGTCACTACTTTCAGCCCACAGTTTGGGTTTGTTACTTACTTAGTTGGTTGTACTCAAGTTACACCCTGTACCTCATGCGCAGATCCAGGTACTTCCGGTTACGGCGGCTGATGATTGAGGAGATAGGATCTCGGAGACTATCGAGGTAGCTGCATGGCATTCGCAGNGTGCTTCTGGTTACGCCGGCTGATGATTGAGGAGATAGGATCTCGGAGACTATCGAGGTAGCTGCATGGCATTCGCAGGCCTTGACTCTCCTTCATTATCTTTATCTGTACTTCAGTGTTTATTCCTTAGACATTGTAGTAGACTGTATTCTGACATAGATGCTCATGTACTCCGTGACACCCCGATTTTTGTAAGGGATTTGTAATACGTTGTTGTTTTATTTCGGGTTTTAAATGGTTTATTAGATATTAACTGCTTCTGTTTTATTTTAAAAGTTTTTACTTGGTGATATGGTTCTGTAGTTGGCTTGCCTTGTTCCACGATAGGCGCCATCACGACAGTTGGTTTGGGGTCGTGACAAGACTGAACGTAAGATTTATTCTGAATCTGAATAAGTATAAAAATAATCTGTCATTTACTTTCTGCAATTTATTTTTCTATATTCAATTTTCCAAAGCCTAGTCGACTAGAATGCAAGTTAGTCGACTACCTCGAAAAAAAAAAGAAAAATTACAATTCACTCCCCCTGTTGCACTTTAACTTAACCCTGCATAACTTGTGTTTGAACTTAACGATCCCAAAGGTTTAGAACTATGCTCCATCAATGCAATTCTTTAAGAAATATGCTCTAACATGTCTTACTTGTAATGTTTATAAAAAGGAAAACAAATATGAGTTAAAATCAATTCCTTATAAAACTGTATTTTTCTGGAGAGAATAGAGTAGCCAATGCTCTTTCACTGATTACAATCAATGATATGCGACTAGGTGACTCTACTCCAGCTTTAGAATTTTATGCAGCTTCTTTTATTTAGCGTATACCCCATCCGTTTCAATTAAGATGATGTAGTTTGACTTGACACAAACTTTAAGGGTCCTTACTTGAAAGCATGCCTACATTTCAGCACTGTAAATTTCTATATTGAGTTGTGCCGGTTGAGTTTGTCGATACTTTCAGCCCATAGTTTGGGTTTGTTACTTACTTAGTTGGTTGTACTCACGCTATACCCTGCACCTCGTGTGCAGATCCAGGTACTTCCGGTTACGGTGGCTGCTGATTGAGGAGACAGGATCTCGGAGACTATCGAGGTAGCTGCATGGCGTTTACAGGCCTTGCCTCTCCTTCATTATCTTTATCTGTACTTCAGTTTTTACTCCTTAGATATTGTAGTAGACTGTATTCTGATATAGATGTTCATGTACTCCGTGACACCCCGATTTTTGTGAGAGATTTGTAATACGTTGTTGTTTTATTTCGGGTTTTAAATGGTTTATTAGATATTAACTGCTTCTGTTTTATTTTAAAAGTTTTTACTTGGTGATCTGGTTCTGTAGTTGGCTTGCCTTGTTCCACGATAGGCGCCATCACGACAAATGGTTTGGGGTCGTGAAAAGACTGAACGTAGGATTTATTCTGAATCTGAATAAGTATAAAAATAATCTGTCACTTACTTTCTGCAATTTATTTTTCTATATTCAATTTTCCAAAGCCTAGTCGACTAGAATGCAAGTTAGTCGACTACCTCGAAAAAAAAAAGAAAAATTACAATTCACTCCCCCTGTTGCACTTTAACTTAACCCTGCATAACTTGTGTTTGAACTTAACGATCCCAAAGGTTTAGAACTATGCTCCATCAATGCAATTCTTTAAGAAATATGCTCTAACATGTCTTACTTGTAATGTTTATAAAAAGGAAAACAAATATGAGTTAAAATCAATTCCTTATAAAACTGTATTTTTCTGGAGAGAATAGAGTAGCCAATGCTCTTTCACTGATTACAATCAATGATATGCGACTAGGTGACTCTACTCCAGCTTTAGAATTTTATGCAGCTTCTTATATTTAGCGTATACCCCATCCGTTTCGATTAAGATGATGTAGTTTGACTTGACACAATGTTTAAGGGTCCTAAAAGCTTAAGATGATATAGAACTTTATGCGACTAGGTGACTCTACTCCAGCTTTAGAATTTTATGCAGCTTCTTATATTTAGCGTATACCCCATCCGTTTCAATTAAGATGATGTTGTTTGACTTGACACAAACTTTAAGGGTCCTTACTTGAAAGCATGCCTACATTTCAGCACTGTAAATTTCTATATTGAGTTGTGCCGGTTGAGTTTGTCGATACTTTCAGCCCATAGTTTGGGTTTGTTACTTACTTAGTTGGTTGTACTCACGCTATACCCTGCACCTCGTGTGCAGATCCAGGTACTTCCGGTTACGGTGGCTGCTGATTGAGGAGACAGGATCTCGGAGACTATCGAGGTAGCTGCATGGCGTTTACAGGCCTTGCCTCTCCTTCATTATCTTTATCTGTACTTCAGTTTTTACTCCTTAGATATTGTAGTAGACTGTATTCTGATATAGATGTTCATGTACTCCGTGACACCCCGATTTTTGTGAGAGATTTGTAATACGTTGTTGTTTTATTTCGGGTTTTAAATGGTTTATTAGATATTAACTGCTTCTGTTTTATTTTAAAAGTTTTTACTTGGTGATCTGGTTCTGTAGTTGGCTTGCCTTGTTCCACGATAGGCGCCATCACGACAAATGGTTTGGGGTCGTGAAAAGACTGAACGTAGGATTTATTCTGAATCTGAATAAGTATAAAAATAATCTGTCATTTACTTTCTGCAATTTATTTTTCTATATTCAATTTTCCAAAGCCTAGTCGACTAGAATGCAAGTTAGTCGACTACCTCGAAAAAAAAAAGAAAAATTACAATTCACTCCCCCTGTTGCACTTTAACTTAACCCTGCATAACTTGTGTTTGAACTTAACGATCCCAAAGGTTTAGAACTATGCTCCATCAATGCAATTCTTTAAGAAATATGCTCTAACATGTCTTACTTGTAATGTTTATAAAAAGGAAAACAAATATGAGTTAAAATCAATTCCTTATAAAACTGTATTTTTCTGGAGAGAATAGAGTAGCCAATGCTCTTTCACTGATTACAATCAATGATATGCGACTAGGTGACTCTACTCCAGCTTTAGAATTTTATGCAGCTTCTTATATTTAGCGTATACCCCATCCGTTTCGATTAAGATGATGTAGTTTGACTTGACACAATGTTTAAGGGTCCTAAAAGCTTAAGATGATATAGAATTTTATGCGACTAGGTGACTCTACTCCAGCTTTAGAATTTTATGCAGCTTCTTTTATTTAGCGTATACCCCATCCGTTTCAATTAAGATGATGTTGTTTGACTTGACACAAACTTTAAGGGTCCTTACTTGAAAGCATGCCTACATTTCAGCACTGTAAATTTCTATATTGAGTTGTGCCGGTTGAGTTTGTCGATACTTTCAGCCCATAGTTTGGGTTTGTTACTTACTTAGTTGGTTGTACTCACGCTATACCCTGCACCTCGTGTGCAGATCCAGGTACTTCCGGTTACGGTGGCTGCTGATTGAGGAGACAGGATCTCGGAGACTATCGAGGTAGCTGCATGGCGTTTACAGGCCTTGCCTCTCCTTCATTATCTTTATCTGTACTTCAGTTTTTACTCCTTAGATATTGTAGTAGACTGTATTCTGATATAGATGTTCATGTACTCCGTGACACCCCGATTTTTGTGAGAGATTTGTAATACGTTGTTGTTTTATTTCGGGTTTTAAATGGTTTATTAGATATTAACTGCTTCTGTTTTATTTTAAAAGTTTTTACTTGGTGATCTGGTTCTGTAGTTGGCTTGCCTTGTTCCACGATAGGCGCCATCACGACAAATGGTTTGGGGTCGTGAAAAGACTGAACGTAGGATTTATTCTGAATCTGAATAAGTATAAAAATAATCTGTCACTTACTTTCTGCAATTTATTTTTCTATATTCAATTTTCCAAAGCCTAGTCGACTAGAATGCAAGTTAGTCGACTACCTCGAAAAAAAAAAGAAAAATTACAATTCACTCCCCCTGTTGCACTTTAACTTAACCCTGCATAACTTGTGTTTGAACTTAACGATCCCAAAGGTTTAGAACTATGCTTCATCAATGCAATTCTTTAAGAAATATGCTCTAACATGTCTTACTTGTAATGTTTATAAAAAGGAAAAAAAATATGAGTTAAAATCAATTCCTTATAAAACTGTATTTTTCTGGAGAGAATAGAGTAGCCAATGCTCTTTCACTGATTACAATCAAAGATATGCGACTAGGTGACTCTACTCCAGCTTTAGAATTTTATGTGGCTTCTTATATTTAGCGTATACCCCATCCGTTTCGATTAAGATGATGTAGTTTGACTTGACACAATGTTTAAGGGTCCTAAAATCTTAAGATGATATAGAATTTTATGCGACTAGGTGACTCTACTCCAGCTTTAGAATTTTATGCAGCTTCTTTTATTTAGCGTATACCCCATCCGTTTCAATTAAGATGATGTTGTTTGACTTGACACAAACTTTAAGGGTCCTTACTTGAAAGCATGCCTACATTTCAACACTGTAAATTTCTATATTGAGTTGTGCCGGTTGAGTTTGTCGAAACTTTCAGCCCATAGTTTGGGTTTGTTACGTAGTTGGTTGTACTCACGCTATACCCTGCACCTCGTGTGCAGATCCAGGTACTTCCGGTTACGGTGGCTGCTGATTGAGGAGACAGGATCTCGGAGACTATCGAGGTAGCTGCATGGCGTTTATAGGCCTTGCCTCTCCTTCATTATCTTTATCTGTACTTCAGTTTGTACTCCTTAGACATTGTAGTAGACTGTATTCTGACATAGATGCTCATGTACTCCGTGACACTCCGATTTTTGTGAGAGATTTGTATTACGTTGTGGTTTTATTTCGGGTTTTAAATGGTTTCTTAGATATTAACTGCTTATGTTTTATTTCCAAAATTTTTACTTGGTGATCTGGTTGAGTAGTTGGCTTGCCTAGTTCCACGATAGGCGCCATCACGACGGTTGATTTGGGATCGTGACAGGACTGAACGTAAGATTCATTCTGAATCTAAATTAGTATAAAAATATTCTGTCATTTACTTTCTTCAATTTATTTTTCTATATTCAATTTTCAAAAGCCTAGTTGACTCGAATGCAAGTTAGACGACTACCTCGAAAAAAAAAGAAAAATTACAATTCACTCCCCCTGTTGCACTTTCACTTAACCCTACATAACTTGTGTTTGAACTTAACGATCCCAAAGGTTTAGAACTATGCTCCATCAATGCAATTCTTTAAGAAATATGTTCTAACATATCTTACTTGTAATGTTAATAAAAAGGAAAAAAAATATGAGGTAAAATCACTTCCTTATAAAACTGTATTTTTCTAGAGAGAATAGAGTAGCCAATGCTCTTTCACTGATTACAATCAAAGATATGCGACTAGGTGACTCTACTCCAGCTTTAGAATTTTATACCGCTTCTTTTATTTAGCGTATACCCCATCCGTTTCAATTAAGATGACATAGTTTGACTTGACACAAAGTTTAAGGGTCCTAAAAGCTTAAGATGATGTCGAATTTTATGCGACTAGGTGACTCTACTCCAGCTTTAGAATTTTATGCAGCTTCTTTTATTTAGCGTATACCCCATCCGTTTCAATTAAGATGATGTAGTTTGACTTGACATAAAGTTTAAGGGTTCTTACTTTAAAGCTTGCCTATATTTCTACACTGTTATTTTCTATATTGAGTTGTGCCTGTTGAGTTCGTCACTACTTTCAACCCACAGTTTGGGTTTGTTACTTACTTAGTTGGTTGTACTCACACTACACCCTGCACCTCATGCGCAAATCCAGGTACTTCCGGTTACGGCGGCTGATGATTGAGGAGACAGGACCTCGGAGACTATCGAGGTAGCTGCATGGCGTTCGCAGGCCTTGACTCTCCTTCATTATCTTTATCTGTACTTCAGTTTTTATTCCTTAGACATTGTAGTAGATTGTATTCTGACATAGATGCTCATGTACTTCGTGACACCTCGATTTTTGTGAGGGATTTGTATTACGTTGTGGTTTTATTTTGGGTTTTAAATGGTTTCTTAGATATTAACTGCTTAAGTTTTATTTTTAAACTTTTTACTTGGTGATCTGGTTGAGTAGTTGGCTTGCCTAGTTCAACAATAGGCACCATCATGACGGTTGGTTTGGGGTCGTGAAAGGACTGGACATAAGATTTATTCTGAATCTGAATCAGTATAAAAATATTATTTCATTTACTTTCTGCAATGTATTTTTCTATATTCAATTTTCCAAAGCCTAGTCGACTAGAATGCAAGTTAGTCGACTACCTCAAAAAAAGAAAAAGAAAAATTACAATTCACTCCCCCTGTTGCACTTTCACTTAACCCTACATAACTTGTGTTTGAACTTAATGATCCCAAAGGTTTAGAACTATGCTCCATCAATGCAATTCTTTAAGAAATATGCTCTAACATGTCTTACTTGTAATGTTAATAAAAAGGAAAAAAAATATGAGGTAAAATCACTTCCTTATAAAACTGTATTTTTCTGGAGAGAATAGAGTAGCCAATGCTCTTTCACTGATTACAATCAAAGATATGCGACTAGGTGACTCTACTCCAGCTTTAGAATTTTATGCAGCTTCTTTTATTTAGCGTATACCCCATCCGTTTCAATTAAGATGATGTAGTTTGACTTGACATAAAGTTTAAGGGTTCTTACTTTAAAGCTTGCCTATATTTCTACACTGTTATTTTCTATATTGAGTTGTGCCTGTTGAGTTCGTCACTACTTTCAACCCACAGTTTGGGTTTGTTACTTACTTAGTTGGTTGTACTCACACTACACCCTGCACCTCATGCGCAAATCCAGGTACTTCCGGTTACGGCGGCTGATGATTGAGGAGACAGGACCTCGGAGACTATCGAGGTAGCTGCATGGCGTTCGCAGGCCTTGACTCTCCTTCATTATCTTTATCTGTACTTCAGTTTTTATTCCTTAGACATTGTAGTAGATTGTATTCTGACATAGATGCTCATGTACTTCGTGACACCTCGATTTTTGTGAGGGATTTGTATTACGTTGTGGTTTTATTTTGGGTTTTAAATGGTTTCTTAGATATTAACTGCTTAAGTTTTATTTTTAAAGTTTTTACTTGGTGATCTGGTTGAGTAGTTGGCTTCCCTAGTTCCACAATAGGCACCATCATGACGGTTGGTTTGGGATCGTGAAAGGACTGGACATAAGATTTATTCTGAATCTGAATCAGTATAAAAATATTATTTCATTTACTTTCTGCAATGTATTTTTCTATATTCAATTTTCCAAAGCCTAGTCGACTAGAATGCAAGTTAGTCGACTACCTCAAAAAAAGAAAAAGAAAAATTACAATTCACTCCCCCTGTTGCACTTTCACTTAACCCTACATAACTTGTGTTTGAACTTAATGATCCCAAAGGTTTAGAACTATGCTCCATCAATGCAATTCTTTAAGAAATATGCTCTAAGATGTCTTACTTGTAATGTTAATAAAAAGGAAAAAAAATAGGAGGTAAAATCACTTCTTTATAAAATTCTATTTTTCTAGAGAGAATAGAGTAGCCAATGCTCTTTCACTTATTACAATCGAAGATATGCGACTAGGTGACTCTACTCCAGCTTTAGAATTTTATGCTGCTTCTTTTATTTAGCGTATACCCCATCCGTTTCTATTAAGATAACGTAGTTTGAGTTGACACAAAGTTTAAGGGTCTTAAAAGCTTAAGATGATATAGAATTATATGCGACTAGGTGACTCTACTCCAGCTTTAGAATTTTATGCAGCTTCTTTTATTTAGCGTATACCCCATCCGTTTCAATTAAGATGATGTAGTTTGACTTGACATAAAGTTTAAGGGTTCTTACTTGAAATCATGCCTATATTTCTGCACTGTTAGTTTCTATATTGAGTTGTGCCGGTTGAGTTTGTCGAAACTTTTAGCCCACAGTTTGAATGTGTTACTTACTTAGTTGGTTGTACTCACGCTACATCCTACACCTCATGCCCAGATCCAGGTACTTGCGGTTACGGCGGCTGATGATTGAGGAGATAGGATCTCGGCGACTATCGAGGTAGCTGCATGGCGTTCGCAGGCCTTGACTCTCCTTCATTATCTTTATCTGTACTTCAGTTTTTATTCCTTAGACATTGTAGTAGATTGTATTCTGACATCGATGCTCATGTACTTCGTGACACCTCGATTTTTGTGAGGGATTTGTATTACGTTGTGGTTTTATTTTGGGTTTTAAATGGTTTCTTAGATATTAACTGCTTAAGTTTTATTTTTAAACTTTTTACTTGGTGATCTGGTTGAGTAGTTGGCTTGCCTAGTTCAACAATAGGCACCATCATGACGGTTGGTTTGGGGTCGTGAAAGGACTGGACATAAGATTTATTCTGAATCTGAATCAGTATAAAAATATTATTTCATTTACTTTCTGCAATGTATTTTTCTATATTCAATTTTCCAAAGCCTAGTCGACTAGAATGCAAGTTAGTCGACTACCTCAAAAAAAGAAAAAGAAAAATTACAATTCACTCCCCCTGTTGCACTTTCACTTAACCCTACATAACTTGTGTTTGAACTTAATGATCCCAAAGGTTTAGAACTATGCTCCATCAATGCAATTCTTTAAGAAATATGCTCTAAGATGTCTTACTTGTAATGTTAATAAAAAGGAAAAAAAATAGGAGGTAAAATCACTTCTTTATAAAATTCTATTTTTCTAGAGAGAATAGAGTAGCCAATGCTCTTTCACTTATTACAATCGAAGATATGCGACTAGGTGACTCTACTCCAGCTTTAGAATTTTATGCTGCTTCTTTTATTTAGCGTATACCCCATCCGTTTCTATTAAGATAACGTAGTTTGAGTTGACACAAAGTTTAAGGGTCTTAAAAGCTTAAGATGATATAGAATTATATGCGACTAGGTGACTCTACTCCAGCTTTAGAATTTTATGCAGCTTCTTTTATTTAGCGTATACCCCATCCGTTTCAATTAAGATGATGTAGTTTGACTTGACATAAAGTTTAAGGGTTCTTACTTGAAATCATGCCTATATTTCTGCACTGTTAGTTTCTATATTGAGTTGTGCCGGTTGAGTTTGTCGAAACTTTTAGCCCACAGTTTGAATGTGTTACTTACTTAGTTGGTTGTACTCACGCTACATCCTACACCTCATGCCCAGATCCAGGTACTTGCGGTTACGGCGGCTGATGATTGAGGAGATAGGATCTCGGCGACTATCGAGGTAGCTGCATGGCGTTCGCAGGCCTTGACTCTCCTTCATTATCTTTATCTGTACTTCAGTTTTTATTCCTTAGACATTGTAGTAGACTGTATTATGACATAGATGCTCATGTACTCCGTGACACCCCGATGTTTGTGAGGGATTTGTATTACGTTGTGGTTTTATTTCACGTTTTAAATGGTTTCTTAGATATTAACTGCTTCAGTTTTATTTTCAAAGTTTTTACTTGGTGATCTGGTTGAGTAGTTGGCTTGCCTAGTTCCACGATAGGCGCCATCACGGGGGTTGGTTTGGGGTCGTGACAGGACTGAACGTAAGATTTATTCTGAATCTGAATCAGTATAAAAATATTCTGTCATTTACTTTCTGCAATTTATTTTTCTATATTCAGTTTTCTAAAGCCTAGTCGACTAGAATGCAAGTTAGTCGACTACCTCGAAGAAAAAAGAAAAATTACAATTCACTCCCCCTGTTGCACTTTCACTTAACCCTACATAACTTGTGTTTGAACTTAACGATCCCAAAGGTTTAGAACTATGCTCCATCAATGCAATTCTTTAAGAAATATGCTCTAACATGTCTTACTTGTAATGTTAATAAAAAGGAAAAAAAATATGAGGTAAAATCACTTCCTTATAAAACTGTATTTTTCTAGAGAGAATAGAGTAGCCAATACTCTTTCACTGATTACAATCAAAGATATGCGACTAGGTGACTCTACTCCAGCTTTAGAATTTTATGCAGCTTCTTATATTTAGCGTATACCCCATCCGTTTCGATTAAGAAGATGTAGTTTGACTTGACACAAAGTTTAAGGGTCCTAAACGCTTAAGATGATGTAGAATTTTATGCGACTAGGTGACTCTACTCCAGCTTTAGAATTTTATGCAGCTTCTTTTATTTAGCGTATACCCCATCCGTTTCAATTAAGATGATGTAGTTTGATTTGACACAAACTTTAAGGGTCCTTACTTGAAAGCATGCCTACATTTCTGTACTGTTATTTTCTATATTAAGTTGTGCCGGTTGAGTTTGTCAAAACTTTCAGCCCCTAGTTTGGGTTTGTTACTTATTTAGTTGGTTGTACTCATGCTATACCCTACACCTTGTGTGCAGATCCAGGTACTTCCGGTTACGGCGGCTGCTGATTGAGGAGACAGGATCTCGGAGACTATCGAGGTAGCTGTATGGCGTTCGCAGGCCTTGACTCTCTTTCATTATCTTTATCTGTACTTCAGTTTTTACTCCTTAGACATTGTAGTAGACTGTATTCTGACATAGATGCTCATGTACTCGGTGACACCCAGATTTTTTTGAGGGATTTGTATTACGTTGTGGTTTTATTTCGGGTTTTAAATGGTTTCTTAGATATTAACTGCTTCTGTTTTATTTTCAAAATTTTTACTTGGTGTTCTGGTTAAGTAGTTGGCTTGCCTAGTTCCACGATAGGCGCCATCACGACAGTTGGTTTGGGGTCGTGACAGGAATGAACGTAAGATTTATTCTGAATCTGAATCAGTATAAAAATATTCTGTCATTTACTTTCTGCAATTTATTTTTCTATATTCAATTTTCAAAAGCTTAGTCGACTACCTCGAAAAAAAAAAAGAAAAATTACAATTCACTCCCCCTGTTGCACTTTCACTTAACCCTACATAACTTGTGTTTGAACTTAACAATTCCAAAGGATTAGAACTATGCTCCATCAATGCAATTCTTTAAGAAATATGCTCTAACATGTCTTACTTGTAATGTTAATAAAAAGGAAAAAACATATGAGGTAAAATCACTTCCTTATAAAACAGTATTTTTCTGGAGAGAATAGAATAGACAATGCTCTTTCACTGATTACAATCAAAGATATGCGACTAGGTGACTCTACTCCAGCTTTAGAATTTTATGCAGCTTCTTCTATTTAGCGTATACCCCATCCGTTTCAATTAAGATGATGTAGTTTGACTTGACACAAAGTTTAAAGGTCCTAAAAGCGAAGATGATGTAGAATTTTATGCAACTAGGTGACTCTACTCCAGCTTTAGAATTTTATGCAGCTTCTTTTATTTAGCGTATACCCTATCCGTTTCAATTAAGATGATGTAGTTTGACTTGACACAAAGTTTAAGGGTCCTTACTTGAAAACATGCCTACATTTCTGCACTGTTATTTTCTATACTGAGTTATACCGGTTGAGTTCGTCACTACTTTCAGCCCACAGTTTGGGTTTGTTACTTACTTAGTTGGTTGTACTCACGTTACACCCTGCACCTCGTGTGCAGATCCAGGTACTTCTAGTTACGGAGGCTGCTGATTGAGGAGACAGGATCTCGGAGACTATCGAGGTAGCTGGATGGCGTTCGCAGGCATTGACTCTCCTTCATTATCTTTATATGTACTTCAGTTTTTACTCCTTAGACATTGTAGTAGAGTGTATTCTGACATAGATGCTCATGTACTCAGTGACACCCCGATTTTTGTGAGGGATTTGTATTACATTGTGGTTTTATTTCGGGTTTTAAATGCTTTCTTAGATATTAACTGCTTATGTTTTATTTCCAAAATTTTTACTTGGTGATCTGGTTGAGTAGTTGGCTTGCCTAGTTCCACGATAGGCGCCATCACGACGGTTGATTTGGGGTCGTGACAGGACTGAACGTAAGATTTATTCTGAATCTGAATCAGTATAAAAATATTTTGTCATTTACTTTCTGCAATTTATTTTTCTATATTCAATTTTCAAAAGCTTAGTCGACTAGAATGCAAGTTAGTCGACTACCTCGAAAAAAAAAGAAAAATTACAATTCACTCACCCTGTTGCACTTTCAGTTAACCCTATGTAACTTGTGTTTGAACTTAACGATCCCAAAGGTTTAGAACTATGCTCCATCAATGCAATTCTTTAAGAAATATGCTCTAACATGTCTTACTTGTAATGTTAATAAAAAGGAAAAAAAATATGAGGTAAAATCACTTCCTTATAAAACTGTATTTTTCTGGAGAGAATAGAGTAGCCAATGCTCTTTCACTGATTACAATCAAAGATATGTGACTAGGTGACTCTACTCCAGCTTTAGAATTTTATGCAGCTTCTTTTATTTAGCGTATTCCCCATCCGTTTCAATTAAGATGATGTAGTTTGACTTGACACAAAATTTAAGGGTCCTAAAAGCTTAAGAGGCAAAAACTTTATGGGGCCATAATATTTGTTTAGCTATAAAAGTTTCTCATTAATGGTTAAATGAAAATTTTAAAGTTAAGTTGTTTCTAAATATATAAATGTGCCATTCTTTTTTAAACGGACTAATAAGAAAAGTGTGTCATTTAAATTGAAACGTAAAAAGTATTACTTATCAAAGCAATTAGCTAGCATCAAACATTAACAATTTTCTTTAATTTATTAAAGTACTTCATGAAAATTTAATCATTCTCCACAAAAACACAAAAAAAGATGAAAACAATTCCATATATACTCTATGCATGTCATCCGCTACTTCACCGGAGCATATCTCGAGATAGAAACAAATACATTGTCCTTAAGATAACATAGTCGAAGTGTCAAGCATCTATTTAGAGGCCGTTTCAGCGAACCAAATAGTTTTAACCAAAACCTGCATTTGTGTTAAAAAATATACATATGTAAATTGCCTTTTTTAGACTTTGGAACGCATAAACTCAAGATTCTCGATCGGCTGCTGCTTTTACCCACATACATACTTTACCTTTGCCT
>AWOL01S0006774.1:1056-17198 GCA_000715115.1 Nicotiana otophora | reverse complement strand
TTTTAGATTTTTGGTTTGAATTTTTGGATTACGAATTAGATTTAGAATTTAATTTTAAAGTTTCTTAAATTTCGGACTAGATGTTGGATTCGGTACTTCGAGTTTTTGGATATCAAAAAATCTAAAAAGTTTATACTATATACTTAGTCCGTTATCCACGTGTGAATAATAATAAGTCCAATACCCAATCAATTAGACATTATCTCATAAATGCTATACTAGTTATTAAGTTACTGTTAGAATATTTTCTATCTGGATATGGTCTTACGCTAATATCGCCCTTATTAATGTCTTTGTTGCATTTCCTTGATGATGATTTCATTACTTGAATACTTTATTTGGATGACTGCAGCGTGAATGATGAATATTTTTGGTAATTTAACAAATACTTCATTTGGATATTTAATTTTGTAAGAAGAAGAAACATCTCAATCTATAGGTTCAAAACCAAAAAGTCAAAATATCAAAACTGATTAATTTAAAATTGAACTTAAAAAATCCGATCCAATCTGAGCTTATTTAGATTGGATTTTGATTGTCACTTCTTCAATCCGTAAATCAATTTTTTTATATCTAATCTGAACTACCCAAACGCCCGCCATGTATATTATATGAATGCCCACTAAATGTCTTTTCACTCCGAGATAGGGTGTACATAGGTCTGGTTGGTTCGGATTTTCTAATTACCAAACCAAACCAATTATATCGGGTTATTAAATCTAAAGACCAAACCAAACCAATAAAAGACGGGTTTTTAAATCTCGGGTTTTTCGAATTTTCAGGTTGTTTCGGGTTTTCTTTCATAAAGTCTTCATAGCACAAAACATAAAATTTGTGCTCCAAATATTTCTTTAATCCTAGTAAGACAAAACTATATAAGGTGTTTTTTTAAAATAAAATAACATAAATATGAGATAATTCATGGCATTGTACTAAAATATTCAACAATAAAGATGAGAATTTCACATAAAATAAATATTATTAATAAGCTATAATAAAAACAAACATAATTTAAAAATACAAATAAGTTGCTAAAATAAGTACAACTAATAAATACTATTATTTACATGACTAAATACTAAAAGAAAAATAAGTTATGCATTTTATCTAAACCATGGAAAAATTAAAAAAAATAGATATCCAACACTATTTTATTCATTAGACAATTGAATTGAATGTCTTTTATTATCATTAGTATTGATTTGATTTTGGTTTAAGATTTATTTGAGGTACTCACATTTATGGACTATAAAACTTATTGGAGCATCCAAAAATTATAAATCCAAGCTTGAAACAATACGTTAAAAGATAAAATTATGAAAAAGCTTAAGAAATATTTATAAATTATACTACAATAAATATTTTCATGTATTAAATATATTTATCGTCGGGTTTTTTTTTGCAACACCAAATCAATTAAACCAAACCATAGTAGGATTGTTTTTTCTCGGTTTGACTCGGATTATCGGGTTGGTGCGGCTTGTCGATTTCATTTGTACATCCCTACTCCGGGCATCGTGAATTAATAATATAAAAATTCTTTAGTTAAAGATTAATTCTATCACTCAGACATTCATATCTAGTATTTATGATCCGACAATTAACTATACCACAAAAAAAGCAGATGAAATAGTGAAAATAGCATGGGTTAGCCAGTTTTCGAACTGATAATTAAAAAATAGCCCGTGTTTGCAAAATTATTGAAAAATAGCCATTATTATCCTTGAAGACGAAAGGTTCCAGTATAATATACTGGATTCTCAAGCTCATGCGTATAAACTTCCAGCATATTATGTTGAAATTTTAGCACATTACGCTGGAATCTTATATGTAAAAAATTCAAAGTCTGTCATATTATGCCGGAATTTTTTTGAATTTTTAAAAATATTTCTCTTCAAATTTTATCTTTACATGAAAAATTGGCTAAATTTTGATTACTTTTGAAACTGTGTCTATTTTTCAATTACCATTTCTAAATTTGACTATTTTTAAAAAAAATTCCCGATGAAATATAATACGTTAATTTCTCAAAATTCCATTGCTTTACGGGAACACAACAAACACAACTTGCATTTACGTTTTCCATGGGCCACAAAATATTTGCCTTACAAGCAACATATGTTTCAAAGCCTGGATTACTACTTCTCACAGCCAAACCTTCAATGCACAAACTTCAGTGTCAAATGATTTCTTCAGCACAAAGAAATGAGAGAACATTAAATTCATAGCACTTAATTTTCTCGAAGAAAAGCGAATACGTAATCTCTCTTGTTCCAATTATATGTCTTTTAGACTTCTACACATTTCTTAGAGAACATTTAATAAATTATCATTTACCTCTCTCATCTAAACTCTCAATCCAGACAGGTTCTCGCAATTACTTTTCAACAGAACCTCAAGAGGTAAATCATGGAAGTAGGGTCTGAAAGTATCGCTAGGTAGGGAGCGAGCTCCTACTTTATCCCCCTAAATAAGGTCTCGTGATTCCTAAACCAGCTTCTGGCCTTATCCGGCGAAACCGATCGGAATTATTCGACATGGGCGGAGAAAGTATTTGAAGGATTACTTCACCTTTGATGATCACACACTGATCCGGGCAACCACTAGCTACAATCAATAGAATTTTAATTGAAATATTCATTAAAAAAATAGCCTACTATTATTTCTTCATTATAAATTGAGATCTTCTTCGAACTTGATACACAATCAGATAGAATAGCAAAAAATAATATCTTTCTAGCTTGTATACTCGTAAAACTTAATCTCAGTTAAAAAGCCTGATCTCTATCTTTCAGCAACTGAACATGATATCATTTACTTCTCTCGTCTCACTTAATACTGACTAATTAGAACAAAAGGATAGATTTGAGAGAAAAAAAGTAGTAATAGATACTTCTTGTTTTTTCAAAAATATCATATATTTTGAAATAAATTTAGTTTGTCAGAATGACTAATATTTTGGGACTTTTTAGGCCTTTTTGTTAAAAAAAACTCCTTTCTTTTTAAGATGTTATGTTTCCCTGTCTTTTGACATTTTTCTACGAATTAATCAACAAGAAGTCTATGGATTCCTACTCCGTGATTAACTGATTAAAGAGGTCTTAATCTGTTCATATGAATATGATTAATTCTTATGCTAATAAATACTATACTTCAGTAAAGGAACACCTATCTAGAAGGGGAAAAAATGAAGGACCGGGGTAGGGAATGCGTTCTTATTATGAATAATGATAGCATATAAGTTTCATTTAATCATTAAAGCAAATGCATCATTAAGATTGAGTGTCGTATAAGGTAAAATATGATATGACATGTGGCTGACTAAAAGGAGGACACGTGGAATCCGAGATGGGATGACTGAGGACCGAGCGCAGCCATTCTGCTTGTCACCGGAAAGGATAACGTTTATGAAGGTGTATTAAATGCTCTGCGCCCGGTGATATTTACTAAGGAATATTTTGCAGCACTAAGAGCGACGGTCCGTTAAACAGAATTTGACATTTATATTCACCGTTACATCTTCATCAATGACCCTCATAATTGGCATTAAAGGAGGGCACGATCCTAGGACTTCTTTCCCTAGGCATAGCTATAAATAGTGAGCTCAATTATCATTGTAAATGACACGAATTTTCTAGCAAAATTATATACTATATTCTATACAAAACTTTATACAATTTTACTTTCTTGCTTTTTAATCTCATAATTGCGTTGTTCGAAACCGTGTTCACGGAATCACAATCTTTGCTATTTCATCTACATTCTAAGGCTAAGTATTGTGTGTTTCTATGATTAATATATTATTTCAGGATCAAATTAATCCACTTGTCTAGAAACCACGTATAAATTCAACTAACCCGTTTTGATTATTTTGTCTTAGAAAAAATCACAAAAAATGGCAGATAACACTGTTAACGATGCACATAACCTTGAAATTCGAGGGGTTTAGCCTTATTTCGAGGACTCAATCAGTGACACCCGCAATGAGGGGAATAACGCCACGCCGGTGCATGACAGACGATACTCTCGACGGGTTCAGGAGACAACTCCCGATGATGCTGACGAGGAGCAAGTAGCGGATGCTGTGAGGATCCTGCAAGACCAACATGCAATCATTCTAGGCCATTTCACGCGACAGAATTAGGTTATGACGGAACTGAAGCAGGCGCTATCAGGTGCTTCGAATAATGCAAACAGGCGCGATCTAATTACTCATGTTATTCCCGCAGACAAAACAACGCAGAGAGTCGACAACAACACTCCCAAGGGTGAAGTTGGCTCCGATGGGGCTGGGGGAGCAAATCATGTCTTAACAACGAGAGTGATTCATTCAAAGATGAGCTTTTACGGTTCATAAAAGAAGTAAACGCTCGCATTGATCAAATCCCGGGTCCACCACCAGTATTGAAAGGCCCGAATTTGAATAAGTAAGTTCAATTACCATACAAGCCAAGTGCGGCACCCGAAATAATCCTGAAGCGTTTCAAAATGCATAAATTTCCAAAGTATGATGGAACTTCAGACCCACAGGAACATATTACTACCTACACAATGGCGGTGAAAGGAAATGATCTAGCTCCTCACGAAATTGAATCTGTGTTTCTAAAGAAATTTGGCAAAACTCTCACAAGGGGAGCCCTGACTTGGTATTCATTACTGCCCGAGCATTTCATAGATTCCTTTGAGATACTCGCAGCTTCTTTCATTAAAGCTCAGGCTGGGGCCAGAAAGGTGCAAGCCCGTAAGGCCGACATATTCAGAATCGCACAAGGAGAATCTGAATTATTACGAGAGTTTGTTACCCAATTCCAGAAACAAAGGATGTTGCTCCCGGCCGTCCCGGATGAATGGGCAGCTGAAGCGTTCACCAAAGGATTGAATCCGAGAAGTTAAGACGCTTCCCGAAAGCTGAAGGAGAGCCTGCTTGAGTTTCAAGCAACAGCCTGGATAGATGCTCACAATCGGTACGAGTCAAAGATAAGGATCAAAGATGAACAAGTCGGCTCTACATCATCGTCTAAAGGACGGGAGAAAATCAGAGAAACATCAAATGATGACTACGGTGTGGATAGGCGGACTTCGAGGGGTCGATTTTTGCCCTACCAACGTACCGAAAGTCGTGGCAGAAATTTTCGAGTAGCAAACAAGTCCACTGTTGACAAAGGGACTGATGGTGGTCGAAACAATATATCACTTTAACATAAAGAAACGTCGGGGTCTCGAGATCTTTCTTACCCCAGTTTATCAGAATATAACTTCAACGTTAGTGTAGTGGAACTAGTTTCATCCATGAGGAACATTATAGGAGCACGATTCCCAAGACTTATGAGGTCCGATTCCAGCCAGAGGGATCCCAATTTATGGTGCGAATACCATGGGACGAACGGTCACTAGACAAGGGTCTGCCGACATCTTCGGGAGGAGGTGGCAACGCTATTGAAAAATGGTCATCTCCAAGAATTCTTGAGTGATTGAGCTAAGAACAATTACGGTCGCAACAGAGACATCGAGAAATCTTTGAAAGCAGGAGAAGAAACCCAACGCCAGACGATCAACATGATCTTTGGGGCGGAACGAGATTAACGAGGTCACCTTTTCGGCGGCAAAAAAGACTAAAGTATCAATAACTCATAGAAAAAGATTTTGGGAGGACGATATCACTTTTACGGTGGAAGACGCAGACGGATTGTTGTTACCACACAACGACGCACTGATAATCTCTTTAAATATGTTAGATTTCAAAATTAAGCGTGTTCTAGTGGATCCAGGAAGTTAGGCTTATATCATACAATGGAGAGTATTGGAACAAGCTAAACTCACCGGAAGCATTATTCCGACAACAAAACTCCTCGCTGGATTCAACCTTGCGAGTGTGACAACCCGGGGAGAGATCTTGCTGCTCACGAACATTGAAGGAGTAATGAAAACAACTCTCTTCTAAATAGTGGATGGGGATATGGAATACAATGTCATCGTAGGAAGACCATGGCTACACGAGATGAAAGTTGTACCTTCGACGTATCACCAATTGCTGAGGTTTTCAATGTCCGAATGAATCAAACAGATAAGAGGTGACCAACCGGTAGCAAGGGAGATAACTCCAATCTTAGTTTCCAGTAGCAAAGGTAAGGAGCGCATGACATAGTAATTACAGGAACCGACGTCTACTCCCGAGTCAGAAGAGGTTATTCCAGGGCCAGAGTCGTCAGAACAATATCAGGTGACGAGATATTTCCAAGTNTTACCCCAAGTTATCAGAATATAACTTCAACATCAGTGTAGTGGAACTGGTGTCAGCCATGAGGAAAATTAAAGAAGCACGGTTCCCAAGACATATGAAGTCTGATTCCAGCCAGAGGGATCCCAATTTATGGTGTGAATACCATGGGATGAACGATCACCGGACATGGGACTGTCGACATCTTCGGGAGGAGGTGGAAACGCTATTGAAGAATGGTCATCTCCGAGAATTCTTGAGTGATCAAGCTAAGAACAATTACGGTCACAATAGAGACAACGCAGAATCCTCGAAAATAGGAGAAGAAACCCCGCGCTGAACGATCAACATGATCTTTGGTGGGGAACGATATTGACGGGGCCACCTTTTCGGCAGCAAAGAATACTAAAGTATCGATAACTCACAGCAAAAGACTCTGGGAGAATGATATCACTTTCACGGAGGAAGACGCAGACTGATTGTTGTTACCACACAACGACGCACTGATAATCTCTTTAAATATGTTAGATTTCAAAATTAAGCGTGTTCTAGTGGATCCAGGAAGTTAGGCTTATATCATACAATGGAGAGTATTGGAACAAGCTAAACTCACCGGAAGCATTATTCCGACAACAAAACTCCTCGCTGGATTCAACCTTGCGAGTGTGACAACCCGGGGAGAGATCTTGCTGCTCACGAACATTGAAGGAGTAATGAAAACAACTCTCTTCTAAATAGTGGATGGGGATATGGAATACAATGTCATCGTAGGAAGACCATGGCTACACGAGATGAAAGTTGTACCTTCGACGTATCACCAATTGCTGAGGTTTTCAATGTCCGAATGAATCAAACAGATAAGAGGTGACCAACCGGTAGCAAGGGAGATAACTCCAATCTTAGTTTCCAGTAGCAAAGGTAAGGAGCGCATGACATAGTAATTACAGGAACCGACGTCTACTCCCGAGTCAGAAGAGGTTATTCCAGGGCCAGAGTCGTCAGAACAATATCAGGTGACGAGATATTTCCAAGTTCCGAAAGAGACAGACGCAATGAAATCCACGGCAGAGGAACTAGAGCAAGTGGCATTGTTTGAAGAATTCTTAGAAAGAAAATTTTACTTGGGGACAGGACTACACCTTGAGCTCAGGTCTAGTTTTATTGAATTCCTTAAAATTAACGATGGTTGTTTTGCATGGTCGCACAAGGATATGACAGGTATCCCGACGGAAATAGCCATGCACAAGCTGAGTTTGGATCCCAACGTACCACCGGTACGACAGAAGAAGCAACCTATTGCAGAGGCCAAAAATAAATTCGTCAAAGAAGAGGTAACCCGCTTGCTTAAAATCGGTTCGGTCAGAGAGGTAAGATATCTAGACTGGCTAGCCAATGTAGTAGTAGTTCCTAATAAGAACAATAAATTTTGTATGTGTGTAGACTATAAAGATCTTAATAAGGCGTGCCCGAAAGATTCGTTTCCACAGCCAAATATCAATCAAATAATTGATGCCACGGCCGGGAACGAGTTGATGAGTTTCCTTGATGCTTATTCCGGGTACAACCAAATTAAGATGAACCCGAAAGATTAGGAAAAAACTTCATTTATAACAAATTTCGGTACATATTGTTACAATGTAATGCCCTTCGGGTTGAAAAATGCCAGAGCACTTATCAACGGCTCGTAAATAAGATGTTTGAAAAACAAATAGGAAAGACCATGGAAGTTTATATAGGCGATATGCTCGTTAAGTCTTTGAATGCAAGTGACCAACTTAAGCATTTGCAAGAAACATTTGATATCTTGAGGAAGCATAACATGAAACTTAACCCCGTAAATTGCACGTTCAGGGTCAGCTTCGATAAGTTCCTAGGTTTTCTGGTCTCACAAAAGGGAATTGAGGTAAACCCCGACAAAATCAAAGCCATAGACGATATCCTGGATCAATTATCAAATGTGAAGGAAGTCCAAAAAAGAACATGTTCATTTCCCAGTCGTCGAAAAAGTGTCATCGCTTCTTTACATTGCTCAAAAAGAAAAACAATTTCGAATGGACATCAGAGTGCCAACAGGCTTTGTGGGACCTGAAGAAGTACTTATCAAGCCCTTCATTTCTCTCGAAACAAAAAGAAGGCGAAATGTTGCTAGTCTACCTTGTGGTTTCAGAAGTTGAGGTAAGTGCGGTTTTAGCCCGGAAGGACAAAGGTACTCAGTTTCCTATTTATTACGTTAGCAAAATTTTAACGGGAGAAGAAACTCGCTACCCACATTTGAAAAAACTGGCCTTAGATCTCGTAGTCGCTGCTCGGAAGCTGAGGCCCTATTTTCAATGCCACCCAATAGCTGTGGTGAGTACTTTCCCTTTACGGAACATCCTTCATAAGCCCGAGCTCTCGGGCAGATTGGTCAAATGGGTCGTCGAAATGAGTGAATTCGACATAGAATATAAACTGAGGACTGCAATTAAGTCACAAGTCTTGGCTGACTTCGTGGCCAATTTTAGTCCGAGACTGCTACCTCTGGCAACCAAGGAGGCAATAATGGTGTCGGAATCAACATCAGGGGTTTGGACCTTTACGAACGGAGCCTCGAACATAAAAGGGTTCCGGCTCGGAATAGTTTTAATCACGCCTTCGGGGGAAACCTTAAGGCAAACCGTCAGCACGATCCCTTTAACTAATAATGAAGCAGAGTATGAAGCTTTGATTGCAGGGCTCGAATTGGCACGGGGACTTGATTCTGAGGCTATCGAAATCAAATGTGACTCACAGCTCGTGGTAAATCAGGTTTACGGGATGTTTGATACCAATGAACAATGTATGCAACAATACGTGGTAAAGGTTCAGGCTCTTTTGGCACGATTCCGTGAGTGGTCAATCACTCATATACCGAGAGAGGATAATACAGAAGCGGATGCATTCACAAACTTAGGTTCATCAACGGAAATAAAGGGACCGGAGTCCGGAACGGTGGTACAACTGATGAGCTTAGTCCTTGATACGGATGGTTACTATGAGGTGAATTCGTCTAGTCTGGTCTGGGACTGGAGAAACAAAATAATCAACTACCTCAAGCACATAAAGTTTCCCGACGATCCCAAAGCATCACGGGCATTACGCACCAAAGCTGCACGTTATAGCTTCAGCAAAGGCCAATTGTATAGAAATCTTTTCAAGACCCGTTGGCCCGGTGTTTAGGAGCGTCAGAAGCTGACTATGTCATGAGAGAAATCCATGAAAGGATATGCGGCAATCACCCAGGTGCAGAGTCTTTGGTGTTGAAATTGGTACGGGCAGGATATTATTGGCCTCGCATGGAACAAGATGCAAAATATTTTGTACAAAAATGTGATAAGTGTCAATGCTATGCATCACTAGTACATCAACCGGCATAACCCTTACACTCGGTTCTGTCCCCATGGTCGTTCATGAAATGGGGGATGGACATCGTCGGACCGCTGCCACCGGCTCCCGGAAAGGTAAGGTTTATCTTAATTTTGATTGATTATTTTTCTGAATGGGTGGAAGCAAGTTCTTATCAGAAGATTAGAGAACGCGAAGTGGTCGATTTCCTATGGAAAAATATAATTTACAGGTTCAGAATACCACAAGATATAGCATGCGACAATGGGCATCAGTTTATCGGTACAAAAGTTACAAAGTTCCTCGAAGACTTGAAAATAAAGAGAATCACGTCTTCGCCTTATCATCCGAGTGCAAACGGTCAAGCAGAGTCGACAAACAAAGTGATCAGTCAAAAACTCAAGAAAATATTGGAAGCAGCAAAAGGCAAATGGCCCGAAGAGTTGCCCGGAGTTCTATGGGCCTACAGAACAATGGCCAAATCAAGTACAGGAGAAAATCCTTTTTCCCTCGTGTACGGTGTTGAAGCCCTAATCCTGGTTGAAGTGGGCAAACCTACTTTGAGATATTCTCAGACAAATAGATAATCGAACAACGAAGCAATGCTAGTCAACTTGGAACTGCTCGAGGGACACAGGGACTTAGTGCATGTAAGAATGGCATCTCAAAAGCAGAAGATGGAGTGATATTACAGTCGAAGAGCCAACTTCCGTTTTTTCGAAGTAGGAGAGACTTGGTTCTAAAGAAAGTAACGCAAAATACCCGGGAGCTGAACGCGGGAAATCTAGGTCTAACGTGGGAAGGTCCCTACCGGATTTCAGCTGTTACTGGGAAAGGTTCATACGAGTTGGAGAACCAGAATGGGGACAAGTTGCCCAGCAATTGGAACGTGGCACACCTCAAAAGATATTATTGCTGATGAACAACACTCAAACAGAAAGTATGTGCTACACACTTTTTCCCTTCGTTCAGTTTTTGTCCCAATTGGGTTTTTCTGGCAAGGTTTTTAACGAGGCAGTGACAGAAAGCATACTACGAAGACAGCAATAATAAGACCTTTGATAGCAAGGCAAACGAACAAGTTCCACTCGGGGACGATTAGGTAATCTATGGTTTGATAGTAAATTCCCACCGGGAAGTTAAGTTTGCTACCGAATAGAGGTTACTCGGCCGTTCACGAGCACAAACCACCAGAGGACTATTAGGTATTCTTTTGCTTAATAGCATGGATTCCTAAGGGGAAACAAGATATGTTACAGAGTGAAGGATTACCTAGCAATTCATTGGTGGAACCTTCGAAGATACAAGACTTCCAGTGTTCACATTCATATTCTTCGCATTCAAACACTAGGGGGAATGATATGAGGATACGACAACAATGAATGCCATGTCAATCAGGAACGAAAATCCGGAAACAAAATGCATCATCGGGACCGAGGACTGCGCAGCTAGATCCATAGAAACAAGTTGTACAAGATAGCCATAAGTAATGGCAATTTCTTTTCTACATAGCAAAATGCTTATGTAATTTCTGAAAATAGAAGGAATAAAATGAAGTCCTTTTATTTTTATCTTGTTTCTTGTCTGAACGATGAGCTAACTTTAGTGTCGTAACGAACAGGGGATGTCCTCTTCAAGAGCACCGTAAACATAAGAGGGCCCTCTGTTATAAAAAACCTCACGCTAAAGGGTTGGTTACGGAAGAATCAATGCTCGAAATCCAAAAGCCATCGGGGAAAAATACACCCGAAGCCGCATATGAAAAGGATGCAAAAAGCAAACTTGCGCAAATATTCATAGAAACCCTCATGTGAAAGGGAAACTTGCGCAAATCGTAGACACCCCCACGTAAAAGGGAAACTTGCGCAAATATTCATAAAACTGCTCACGTAAAAGCGATAATACTTGGAACCAAAATGCTTCGAAGAATAGGCATCCGAGACTACACATAGTAAAGCGTGAATTGAACAACATACGCAAAATACTTGAGCAAATGCAAAAGTTAAAGGCTTTCATGGGTATTCAAACGAAAGTAAGACTCAAACGGCACTTGAACAACAAGAAAAAGAATGTCTTTATTTGCAAGAACAGTCCAAAATGTTACAAGTACAAAATGGGAAAAGAAAGAAAAAGCTAAATTGTAGCGCCTCCGGAACCAGGAGGAAGAGAAGTATCAGCATTGCCAGGAAGAGTATGTGGTTCCACCGATGGCTCAACACTTTCCCCAGTTTGGTCTTTGGCCTCATCTCCTTTCGATCCTTCTTCAGTTTTCGAAAACTTGGAACCAGAATCAGAAGAACCTGGTACATCAGACTCCGTTGGGAATTCATTTTTTGCAGCCAATTCAAGCTCCCGGGCCTTAGCAATTTCGGCATCAACATCAATGATACCAGCTTTGTCCTCTTCCAAGGTTACCTCATCATGCTATACATGGAATAAGTTTTTTCAACAATGAGGGAAGTCGTTGGGCGCTTAAGTTCTTCTTTTAGTTGAGTAACCTCGGTGGAAAGGNTGTTCACATTCATATTCTTCGCATTCAAACACTAGGGGGAATGATATGAGGATACGACAACAATGAATGCCATGTCAATCAGGAACGAAAATCCGGAAACAAAATGCATCATCGGGACCGAGGACTGCGCAGCTAGATCCATAGAAACAAGTTGTACAAGATAGCCATAAGTAATGGCAATTTCTTTTCTACATAGCAAAATGCTTATGTAATTTCTGAAAATAGAAGGAATAAAATGAAGTCCTTTTATTTTTATCTTGTTTCTTGTCTGAACGATGAGCTAACTTTAGTGTCGTAACGAACAGGGGATGTCCTCTTCAAGAGCACCGTAAACATAAGAGGGCCCTCTGTTATAAAAAACCTCACGCTAAAGGGTTGGTTACGGAAGAATCAATGCTCGAAATCCAAAAGCCATCGGGGAAAAATACACCCGAAGCCGCATATGAAAAGGATGCAAAAAGCAAACTTGCGCAAATATTCATAGAAACCCTCATGTGAAAGGGAAACTTGCGCAAATCGTAGACACCCCCACGTAAAAGGGAAACTTGCGCAAATATTCATAAAACTGCTCACGTAAAAGCGATAATACTTGGAACCAAAATGCTTCGAAGAATAGGCATCCGAGACTACACATAGTAAAGCGTGAATTGAACAACATACGCAAAATACTTGAGCAAATGCAAAAGTTAAAGGCTTTCATGGGTATTCAAACGAAAGTAAGACTCAAACGGCACTTGAACAACAAGAAAAAGAATATGTCTTTATTTGCAAGAACAGTCCAAAACATTACAAGTACAAAATGGGAAAAGAAAGAAAAAGCTAAACTGTAGCGCCTCCGGAACCAGGAGGAAGAGAAGTATCAGCATTGCCAGGAAGAGTATGTGGTTCCACCGATGGCTCAACGCTTTCCCCAGTTTGGTCTTCGGCCTCATCTCCTTTTGATACTTCTTTAGTTTTCGAAAACTAGGAACCAGAATCAGAAGAACCTGGTACATCTGACTCCGTTGGGAATTCATTTTTTGCAGCCAATACAAGCTCCCGAGCCTTAGCAATTTCGGCATCAGCATCAATGATACCAGCTTTGTCCTCTTCCAAGGTTACTTCATCATGCTATACATGGAATAAGTTTTTTCAACAATGAGGGAAGTTGTTGGGCGCTTAAGTTCTTCTTTAGTTGAGTAACCTCGGCGGAAAGGTTTTCCTGGGCGGATCTAGCAGATTTGAGGCTGACGTCGAGTCGAGGACAGTTGAACTAAAGAGCCTATTATGCTCGACAGTTTTCCTGTACTTCTCTTCTAGCTGGGCATTTTCCCTTCCACAGCAGCAAGCTCTTCACTTTTGGAGTTCAAGGATGCCTCCAAGTTAATCACTTTTTCAGCGGAGGCAGCCTCACGGTCGGTTGCAGCAAGAACGGAGTTTTGGACTTCTACCCATTTGGCCTTGGCCTCATCAAAATTAACCCTCAGCTTCCCAATTTCTTGGCTGAGGGTTACCACTTCTTGCTCGCTTTGCTATAAACGAGCCTCCAAAACAGTGGCCTCAGTAGCTCTGATTTCTAGTTCCGAGAGGCGGAGAACAGTCTGGTCCCGTTCCACCAAAAGCTGATCCGGTTCAGAAGTAAGTTCTTCCTTCTCACGAATCAACATTTAAAGTCCCTCAGAGGCAAGAAAGTTGGCCTATAAAATAAGAAGAGGTAAAACTTAGAATACATTCGTTCAAAAGTTGAAGAAATAACAGAGGAAAGAAGGAACGTACCACCGCGGTGTTATGCATAGCATTGTTCAACAAATACTCGCCTGAGAGTGTTTGAATCTTTTCCCAGTCTTTTTCTGAAGCCAAAGGCTTTAGGTAATTAGCAAGCTCCACTGGCCATGATAGCAGGTTGCACCCGGTCGAGACCGAAAGAGTAATGTTCCTCCTCCTTTGTGGATCTTCAGAAAGGGCAGCATAATTTAGCCCCAAATTCCCATGAACTGGGGACTGTGGAAGAGGGACATCTTCTTCATAGTCAGATGCGGCAGATGTGGATGGTGTAGCAATCGTTGATGGAAGAGTGGACAAAGATAGGAATGATGTAGCGGTTGCTGGTGTTGGTGAAAGTGGAGATGAAGTTGATGGAGTTGAAGAGTGAGAAGCAACTGCATCCAATGCAGTGATGGTTGTTTGATTCTCGCCAACCAAAGCCGTCAAAGACCTGGTACTCAACCTCACAGCACCGGTTGCAGCAATTGGGGCCCGGAAGTGGGAGTTAGCATATTCTACTAAATCAGATTCTCCCCAAAGTGCTGAGATGTCGTCTTCAGTTTGTGCAACTATCTCAACAGGTTTAGCATCATGTTGAGATGATGAGGATCGTCGCCTTCTATGTAAAGAAGCTCCATCATCACTAGCTTCAGCATCATCGATCATTGATGACGTCAAAATCCACTACTAAAAATTAAATGGACACGGTCGCATGCAATATAATTTACCCAACTATGAGTCAGGGTCGAATCCCACAGAGAACAATATGTAGGCGATTAGGAATGTAAGAGAATTATCACTTATTATGCAATGCCAAACACTTAGAATGGTAGTTGAGAAATTATTATAGCTAAATGCGAAAACGTAAACTAACCTAGAAAGCAAGTAAAATGATCAATGGTTACAAGCATGGGTGCATCGGGATTTACACTCAAGTAACGATCCAATATATTTTGTAATTTTATAAATATGAAGGAGTTTATTATTTATTAGCCTCAAATAATAATTCTATATTAGCTTCTCTCGAAGACTAACAAGACTTCCTAATTAAATTATTCCTAAAATAATTAAGAGATTAAGCACACCCGAATATGGCTATAAGTAGTTCATTCCTATCCCTAGGTAGAATCTATAAAGTGAGGGTTAACGCCTCAAGTTCTTGTTAATTAATCTTTCCCAACCCCGAATTACTTTTTCCAAAATTAATTCGAAGTGAATGGGCGAGTCCTAGAGTTAGCTAATCCCTTTGGAAACATTTAAGAACAAGAATAATTAAAGAAACAACAACTCGCTTCATAATAAATAAAAATTATTTAATACATAAGCACAACAAGGTAATTAGTCCACACTTTAAACATGAATATTTCCATAAACAAGATTCAAGTGTTGGAAATAAATACTACACACTTAGATATTCAATACAAAGCAAGGAAATGAAGAAATGAGCATAAAGGAGTAAGAAATTCTTAACCAAAAGCTTCAAATCTTCAAGACCCAAGTGTGTGTGCAAGAACCCTAGCTTCCAAGACTTCTTCTCTCTAGTATATAGACTGAAAATAAGACAAAGATCTCCAAGATATGATATGATCCCATATTTGTGGGTTTGGAGTTGAGAAAATGTGAAATGTCAATACTGCCCAGGTCAGAAACCCGTTGACCGCACCTGTGGAGATCCTCGCAGGTGCGGCTCCGCAAAAGCGGGCCTTCAATCGCAGATGCGTGTACTCGGTGGATTTTGCCAACTCCGCAGATGCGGACATTGTGGCGCAAGTGCGACTCCGCAGATGTGGATAAACCATCGCAGGTGCGAGCCATGTAGAATTCCCTTTCTCCGCAGATGCGGAGTTTTTACCGCAGATGCGGTCCCAGTGAAGCTTAACTTCGCAGATGCGACCTTCCAGCTCGCAGATGCGAGGTTGCATATGCGGACAGTGTTCCGTAGATGTGGAATCACTGAAGGATTTTGCACTTTTGTACTCTTTTTTGCTCAATTCTAATTCACTTGAATTCAAGTCTCTTCGTGTCATCATTTACCTGAAAATCTAGCAATACACACCATAAACACCCTCACATTATAATTAAAGGACGCAAAATCTAAAGAAAAGAGACTAGAATGAGTGGTAAAATCACCACTCATCAACACCCCAACTTAAAGCTTTTGCTCGTCCTCAAGCAAATCAAAACCAACAATTCAGTGAGGTTCTACCATTTAAAGCACAAATGGCATTGCTATCCTAAACAAATCACATTCTCCAATTAAGCACCATACTTATAGATTTGGTTGGTACTAATAATTAGGATCAAGCA
>AWOL01S0006772.1:3730-16911 GCA_000715115.1 Nicotiana otophora | reverse complement strand
GGGGGGGGGGGGGATGAGGAGAGTAGCATTAAAAAATATTTTTCTAATATTTGTTTTCTTTCTCCAACCAAACACTAGAAAATATTTTCCGGAAAATACTTTTCACTCACCAACCAAGCAAAGGGAAAATGAGTGATAAAACCACTCATTTTCCAGGGAAACATTTTCTAGGAAAACATTTTCTTTCATACCAACACGCCCTCAATGTCTAATACTCGTATTGAGGGCCCATTTAAATTTTAATTCGTGCATGGAAATACCACATTGGGAGGAGGCGAGCAAAGTGCTCGCAAACACTAATGACTCCATACCCAAAGCTTAAAACTAAGATCTCTGGTTAAGGTTAAAGGATTACTTACTACTCCACCACAACCCTTGTCAGTAAGGTAGGACCTTTGTTTTATTAGATCATGCCACATAAGAATTAATTCACGGATGCACTCCTCTTCAATTCACACAATAATAGTATCTCGATGCTTGAATGGAGTAATTGCCATATCATTTTTTATTTTCTTTTTTCTATATTACCTCTAGATTATATTGTATAACCACTCAACTGGATTACTGGAACCTTAAGAATCCAAGATATACTACCAAAGTAGCATATATGTTAATTGGCTGAAAACTTATCATGTACTAATGATTGGACATAGTAGGTGTATGGAGAAATAATTCAAATTAAGAACAAATAAATTTATTCCCGCACTAGCATTATAATAGTTCAAGTTTTATTAGTCACAATTATTTTCTTAAAAATGTTTGAAGTGTGAGTATTTATTAGAGGAACATGTGGAGTAATATGTTGAGTTTTGTGTTCTAGAATAAAAACTAGCTATAGAGAATTTAGTGCTAGGAAGAGTAGAAAGAAAGACTCCCATAATATTTTATGATATAGAGTGTATTAAACTTACTTTGGAATTTGGAACGAACTCAAAAAGAAAGTACAACTATATCAAATTGAGGAATGTTGTAAAACCTATAATAATTGTGGATGTCCACTACTCCTACTACTTTCACCCATGATGTATATAACCTCCCACCACTCATCACTACTATGATTGTAACTCCCACCCCTCCATAACCCCTCCCCATGATCTTCCCCCATGATCTCAAAGGTTAATGTCATGTTTAAGACAATCCTTTTGTAACCTTCTATGTAATAGTATAAATAGAAGCATGAAATGTGATATGGGATACACTTGAACACTTAATGAAATAAGAAAGTTATCTCTTCTTCTCTTATTCTACTTATCTTCTTGTTTTATATTGTTACTTTGAGTTACATTTCTTAAAACGTTATCAGCACGAAGTTGAGCTCTTTTCGTTGTTTAGGTATATTTGTTCATTTTGTTTTATTCGTTGTATATTTTGATTTCATGATTAGTATCTTTAATATGCAGTTTTATAATTTCTCACATCTCTATGTATGTGCAAAAATAAAGAATTCTATGTTTCTTTATTTTATGTTATTTGCATGATTGTCATGTGAAAGTTTCTAATTTTCATGTTAATTGAACTAATTGAAAGAAGAATATTTGTTTTATATTGTTCGACATTTGAAATTGTGTCAAAATGAGAAGACATTTTTTGTAATGTCTCACATCAGGTATTATGACTTGTAAGCGCGGTCGGAACTGAATTTCATGAAGTTCGGAGTTGATTTGGAAATAAAACTCTCATTTCGGAAACTTTAAGTTGGAAGAATTTGACAAAGGATTGATTTTTGCGTAAACGACCTCAGATTCAGGATTGGAAGGTTCCAACAGGTTCGTATGACGATTTTGGACTTGGGCGTATGTCCGGATCGGATTTTGGATGACCCGGAAGCATTTCGGCGCCTATTATGCAAGTTGGCATTTTGGAGGAATTTCATAAGTCTAAGTTGAAGTGTGTTACCAATGTCCGTTTGGGATTCCGAGCTTGCTAAGAGCTTTGTATGGTGATTCTGGTATTTGGAGCAACTCTATAAGTGGATTTGGAGGTCCGTAGGTCATTTCGGGGTCATTTGGCGAAAGTTAGAAATTCGAAGGTTTCTAAGAAGTTTGACCAGGAGTGGACTTTGTGATATCATTGTCGGATTCCAATTTCGGAAGTTGGAGTACGTCCGTAATGTCAAATGTGACTTGTGTGCAAAATTTGAGGTCAATCGGACGTGATTTGAAAGGTTTTTGAGTTTTTTGCATCGAATGTAAAACTTTGAGTTCCAAAGTTCATTAAGATTGAATTGTTGTGCAATTCTTAGATTTAATGTTGTTTCAGGCATTCCGAGAGTTCGAGCGAGTCTATTTTATGATTCCAAACTTGTTAGTATGTTCGGGCGGGGCCCCGAGTGGCAATCGGACGAGGCTCGGACCAAGTTGGAAATTGGGAGAAACAACTGAAGCTCTCAGTTGCTATCATAATCGCACCTGCGCTTAGCTAGCCGTAGGTGCGAGCGCGCAAGTGCGAGCTACGAGCCGAAGAAATAAAAGAGTGAAGGTAGCCCAGCCACCGCAGGTGCGAAAGTGTTGGCGCACCTGCATGACCGCAGGTTCGAGAGCAGTGGTCGCAGGAGAGGATGCGCTCGTAGAAGTGGTACCTTTTATCCGCAGATGCAGAGCTTGTCCAGGTAAGGGAAATGCGCACCTGCGAGGACTTTGCCGCAAGTGCGGGACCGCAAATGCGGCCAAGGCACCACAGGTGCGAGAGGTCGCTGGGCAGTGTGCTCTTTTAAGAGCGGGATTTGGATGTTCTTCTCTCATTTTTCACTTGGTTGGGGCGATTTTGGAGAGCTTCAAGGATGGATTTTCATCATCTATGTCTAGTAAGTGATTTCCACATATTGTGTGTTAAATACAAGATTTATACATGGATTCAAGCATGCAAATTTGTAGAAATTTGGGATTTTGAAGAAAAACCTAGAATTTGGTATTCTTGGATTTTGATCACGAATTTGTGCATGCAATTGAGAATGAATTATATATTTATGTTCATAGTGCTATGGGTAGTGTTTGTCTTGGAAAACCTTTGGAATCCGGGCACGTGGGCCCGAGGGTTGCTTTATCGATTCTTTGAGCGGAGTTGAAAATTGTTATAAATTGATTAATTATGAGTATTAGAGTATATTGTTATTGGTTTGCATCTTATTTGACTAGTTTTGGAGCGACGGACATCGGTTTAAGATGTTAGAGAGGCTTTGGAGCCGGTTATGGAATTTCGGAGTGAGGTAAGTCGCCTGTCTAACTCTATGAGGGGGAAATTACCCCTAGGTGTTGTATGTTGATGTGTGCTACTTGTTGTGGGGGCTACGTACGTGCGAGGTGATGAGAGCCTGTATGTAGATACATTCTTGTTATTGTCCGGGTAGGCTTAGGTTCACATCATGCTATAGCTATACTATCAGAGCAGTCTCTTGCCTATTAAATTCCTTTGTTTTACATTTCTACTTGAGACTAGACTTGCTATTGTAGAGACTTTACGAGTTCATGATTAGTCTCCGAATAATTTTACTCCTCTTACGGCATGTTTCCGTGGTATATATGTTTCATTGAAAGGTTTTTGTTAAATAAATTACAACTCACACGTTTACTCCTGAGTCGGGTCAAGGACCTGTCAAATCTTCTTACTCTTATGGGATCGGGTCGTTCGCCTAAGTAGGATTTATGTACCACACTCTTATCGGATCAGACCGTTCGACTCGGCAGGATTTATGTACCACACTCTCATGGAAGCGGGTCGTTCTCCTCGGCAGTTTAATAGATGTATTTATCGTTCGGGCCGTTCGACCCTCGGCAGTGAAAAATTTAAATATTTATGTTGGATCGGGCCGTATGCCTCGACATTTACTATATCATATCCTCATGGAAGTGTGCGTAATATTTGGCAAGAAGCCAGTGTATCTGTGAGCTTTTCCCGATTTGAGTTATGATAATCTGTCTAATGAGATCCACTATATCTATATATATGCTCTGGTTAAGAAGGGAATTTCTAATGGAGAGCTTGAGTTCCTCGTAGAGAGGGGGGATTTGTACACCGTGATTTATACTTTTTTACCTCATTTATTTATTCTGCCTCATATTTACTTATCTCTTTACTATACCTAATGTTATTGGACCACTAGTAAGTGTCTATGTAGACCCCTCGTCACTACTTCTCCGGGGTAAGGCAAGATACTTACTGGGTACACGTTGATTACGTACCCATGCTACACTTGCTGCACATTTTTGTGCAGGGACATATGTGAGTAGTGGCCTTGTGAGAGCAGAGGCGTGTATGCATGCGGGGACTTACGTGAGCGGCATTCTACATTATGACCTGCAGCCGACAGAGTCTCCTTCAGGGTATTTATATTTCTCCTGCCCAAATTCGTATTCTGGACAGATGCTGTATTTTATTTTACTTTCCTAGTTGATGCTCATGCACTCGTGACACTGGGTTTTGGGGTGATTATGGGTTGTCCTGTATTTAAATTGTTAAAAAATATTATTATTTACTCTGTAAATTTCATCTTTCACAATTTAATTGAAGGAAATATGATTTCACAAATATAAAAAAAATGAGAACCAAATTAGGTATTTATTTTTGGCTTGCCTGACATAGTGCCCGGTGCCATCATGACCTTTAATGGAGTTTGGGTCGTGACAACGTGGTATCAAAGCACTAGGTTCACTTAAGTCTCATGATTCATGCGCGAGTCTTGCGGGTCGGTACGGAGACATCTGTACTTATCTTCGAGAGGCTACAAGACTGTTAGGGGCACTTCCCTTCTTGATTCCTCATTGTGCGATTTGATTCTTTTGATGCTTATGACTTTATTCACTTCCTATCCAATCTTATGCGATGTGAAACGCTTGTTATAAATTTGGAATCGAGGAATTTTAAGGGTACTACAGATGTAGAGCAGGATGTTTCTCCCTGCGTATTCGATTGGGCTAATGTCGTCACCTTGTGGAAGAATGTTCTGCCATCTCAGCTCAGTAGTTGTATTTCTGATAGTTTTGGGGCTATGCACCAATTTCTATGATGTTCATGAGTTGTTATCACACAGTATTAAAGTAATGGTAGGATACTTGTCTACGTGTAGGGGCGGTGAATGAATTGAAAGGAGGTTTTTCTCAATGCATAATTCAGAGGTTCATTGATTTATTTCAAGTAGAGGGAAAGGCAATGGGACTAAGAATGTTCAGGTTGGATTGATGGAGTAACGAGACATGGTATTTTCAAGTGTGGTGGAATCTCTATCCGAGATGTGGCGTCGTCATCCTCGATTGAACATGTTAAGTTCGCCGGTGTTATGGACTTCTTCAAATCTCCTTTGGGGCAGAGTATTGTGAATGGTGTGGGGGAAGCGGTTGTCAGATGTCGCAGTGTGTTGTGGTTCAAGATCGAATTGGTACTTCTAGTATAGATTGCTCGAGAATGATGATATTCTAAGAGGTTTAGAGTTGGTGGAGACTCATGTAATCGGATATTACAGAAATGGATTCGAGTTTGGAGCAACATTTGGGCAGTGAAGGACAAGGAAGGACATGTGGGAGGTGTCTTACGGTGGTTGAATTGTTAGGAGGTCAAGTGTGCAAAGTTGAAGTCGAGGAGTTGCTTAAAGGAGAGGGTTTGACCAAAGTGGGAGAGTGGCAGAGTAGCATATGGGTTCTGTGGTAGGATAGCCACACGCCTTGGGGGAAGCTTAGAGCAATTTGGGAATCATGATGGGCAGTGACTAGGAACATGGATTTTATTTGGATGCAACATGACTTCGAGTTTGGAATGCGTTGTTGGACTTTTAGCTGATGTCAATGGGGAAGAAGGAACCTTGGAAGGTCCCAAGGTTATGTAACTGTAGCTTCAAGCTAAGTGGGAGAGCCTCACCGTCTATGATTGGATTGCGTAGTTGTCAACTTGTGCGGTTTTCTTGTTATCGGTGTATTGGTGGGTTATTACGACTAAGGAAAGAAAACATTAGAGGTACATTAAGCAAAGGATTTGAGGAATGTGTGCTATCTTTGGCCTTATCAGTTCATGTTCAGGTTCTGGGAAGACTCAGAGTCTATGCTTCGTGTGGGTGTGATGTATAAGGAGAGGAATTCAGCCGGTTGCTTCTTTGAGAGGGTGTTCATGTGGTAGTAGGGCCTTGGAGTTTGATTATACTCGGGGACAAGTCAGAGTTGGTGACTCTCAACAATGGTCCTAACAGGTTCAAAATTAAAGTGCGGTGCCTAAGGATTTCAAGTCCGTGGTATGGTTATGTCTCGAGCTTTGGCATTGGATTATGATAAAGTTTCTTGGAGTGTTCTACGTTATCTTTGGTCTGCGGTGTGGCATTGGAGGAATGGGAGAAAATAACTTCGGGTTCATGGAAGAATTATTAGGATGGGTGTACCCGTTGAAGATGCGAATATGCGCACAAGAAAAGTATGTGATGGTTCGTGGGTTTTAGAGACAACGTGGTCTCGTAAAATAAAGTCACTCAGGATGAGTGCGGAATTGGGTTCATGATATTTTGAATGGAGCTATTATTATTTCTAGGGAGAGTTCCGAGTAAATTAATGGAAGTCGGTTCGGCTAGCAATGGTTGAACTGGCATGATGGAGGCAATGATCAGTTCCTTCAGCGTGTTGAGTTATACATGTGATTTGTGGAGGTACGTGCGAGGCTTGACGGCTGCTGTAATTGATTTTATTTGGGGGCATTCGAGTATTATGGCCTGTTATGTGTAGATGGAACCCGGAAGAATTATGGTGGTTTAGCCTACTTCTCGAGGTTTGCATTTTCGTGCTGTTTGAGAATTTAGTTGCGTGTTGCATTGGTTCTTCTGGAATGAGCTAAGTAAAAGATTTCTATATGATGAAGTGTTTATTCTATTAGTGGATCGNATCCTATGTGGGGGAGAATGTAAGGCCTCGTAAAAACTTTTGCAAAAGAAATATAATGTTTCGTGGTGCCGAATTGGTTTTACGTGTTGAGGATTATAGAACCTAGTGTGCCCACACATCCATCAGAACATCCTCGTCTCTGCTACTTTCATCTTATGGATATAGGAATTATTGTCTGGCCAACACTCTACCCCATAATATATAGCTGGTCTAGCCACCTCTCTATAGAACATAACCTTCAATTTCAGTGGCACATTCTTGTCACACAGTACTGCAGATGATAACTTTCATTTCATCCACCCCACCCGTATACGATGCATGACATACCCATCTATCTCTCCGCACCCTCGTACGTTTTGGGTTGAACAATGCACTGGAGAGTAAAGAAAAATTTTTGGCAAAAGAGGACATTTCTACGGCCCACTATGCTGTCGCAGAACACTCTATGGACCATATAATGGCCGTAGAGTGAGGCAGGGATGGGCCATTTGGGATGTCAGGTTTTCGACGCATTATGCGACCGCAGACCAGTTCTGTGGTGCATTATGCGACCGTAGAATAGGTTTATGGGCCGCATAATGATCGCAGACCGAGTCAGGCATGCCCAGTTCCGGAGGTCATTTATGCGGCCAGTTTTGGGGACCACACATTCATTATGCGGTCGCATATGCGGTCGCATATGCGACCGCATATCCTATTCCAGGGAAATATTTTAGGGTTTTTACAACCCTACCCTGCTTCATTAAATAGACGCAATGAACCATTTTTGACCAAAAATCTTACATTTTAGAGTGAGAGAGAGTGCCCTAGAGTGAGAAGGTGTTCCTCAATAATTGTTCTTCAATTCTTGCTCAAATCATGGAACATTAAGAAGGAAAACTCACAATGTCTTTATCCTAAAGGTAAGATTCTACACCCTATCCCTCAATTTCGTATTTTGTCTAGAATTGGGTAATTAGTAAGATAATATTTGGGCACGAGAGTTGTTCATCTTACATGAATGTGTTATCAAATGGTGTAAGAATATTGTTGAGCTAAGAAAGGTAAAGAATGGGTTGTGGGATGATGGAATCCTCCATAAAAAGACGTTGAAACGTTAGTGTACACCTAGCGTTTGATAAAATGCTCAAATGAGCTAGAACCATGATCATCTTCCTAATTTTGGTTCAACTTGTTATATTTCTAAAATAGATTGAAGTTGCTAAGAATTCTGGAACATTTTAGAGTTTAAGGAATCTCTATTAAGGTGTGTTGGCTAAACTCTTCTCTTAAAAATGAATCCCACGATATTCATGTAATTTATATAAGACCCGAGTGGTTCATTATAAATTGGCTTTTCCGACCACAAGTCGTGGTGTGAGAAAGAGGCCTAAAAGGTGGAATGCCCTAGCCTTCAGATTTATTCACAAAACAGTTGCATAGATGGCAAGGACAATATTAAAGTATTCGTAAGAGCTATAGGTTATGAGACTGATAAGTGCATAAGTCAATATTTGAAGATGAATGTTCCAAGGGGGGGAATGATGTTACACCCCATGTTTTCATACGTGAGAGTACATTGTAAGTCAATTGATGTAAGCTCAGAAATTAGATTATATTTGAAAGTACATAAAGTAAGTTAATCATGTTACCTTGGAAGTTACAAATATTTAAGATCATGAATAATAATTACCAAGAGGGTTGGAAGGCTTAGAAGCTAAACGAATAGAAAAAAATAATTTTTGTCGAAAGTCGACAAGTTGAGAATGTTATAACGTGTACTTTTGGGGTGAGACTAGGGTTATTAACATGATAAGGAGGTTATGTTATGATTTATGCTAAGCGAGTTGTGGAACAAAAGTTGGCAAAGGTCATCACAAGTTACATTCATAAATGTACTGAAAATTAGGTCAAATGTAGTAGAGCTCTTCTCCCAATATACAAGGAACTACAGGATTCTCCACCTAACAAATTGAATATTTATGAGTCTAGTTTATAACACATTAAACCGTTTGTCAATACGACATCAGAGTATAGAGATATTCGCATTTTTGCGAGGCTGCACTAGCAGCTCCCAATGGGACCCACTTAAGTGGTGGACGACCCTTGAACATTTTAACGGGGTTGGATGACTCATTTTTGGCTATGTTCGACCAAGGGAATTTCCGAAACTCTATCAACACCTCTCTAACAGATCTCAAGGTTACAAGTCTAATCCAAGGTGGTTTTACCTTGACCTATCCTCAAAAGTTAGCCTAAGTGAAGTAAAGAGTCTCTATGGTGTTGTGATGCCATTAAGGGTACTTGTAAGCTAAGGGAAGCTTTGATTCAAGTATTATCTGATTATTTAAGGTACGTAGAGCACTCTATTTCTTGGGCTTAAACTTATATATGCATTGGTTAAGTGTTTTGGATAAATAATTACAAGATAGAACTTGAAGTTGTTTAAGAAGTTGTTGTCTCTTATTGGACTATTTTGGAGTTGTGTATATGACTTCATATGGCTGGAAATTGCAGGGAATGGCTTGGTTATAATGTTCGTATTGTTGTTATGCTGGTAAATATTTTTAGTATGTTGATGATGTTTTAAACAGTAGAATAAGCAACCACACAACACCTAGAAGTGTGGACATGGGGAAAGAAAGGAAAACAAAGGAGATGTTGTCCGTTTTAATAATAAATAAGCTTGTAGTTCATTGTACGATAGTTGCATCTTTCGTAGCTTAACGATAGCATTATTATCGTTGTTGTAGATTAAAGTGTGATGAGACAATTTCAACGTGGTCATTGCATATACTGTGATAAAGCATGTTAAGGCTATCTCTTCTTTCCTTTTGGCATGATCCATATGATACCAACGAAATGAGCAAACATGCAACATTCATAAATGACTCTATTCTTAGAAGTAATAGGGATGCCTATGATCCTGATTCCCTGTGTGTCCTGTTATTATATCGTCTGTTCATGGGTCTCAGAAAATACATAAGTTGATAAATTTTATTTCACGATATTAAACGAAAGTATATTTATCTTATGACATTCCGAGAGATCTTATTGACTTACATAGATTATGATCTACACTTAATCTATGTATTAAACTCACATTAAGTAGCAATTACTTACCTCACAAAGCTAGGTCGAAATCCCCTCCTTAAAAGCTCTCAAATTGCCCAAGAGTGGAAGAAAATGTGATAACAATGGCCTAAGTCCCCTATTAAATGAACCCTCACTGCCTAGTGACTTTGGCACCTACGGTGCTTTGGACCGCATATGCGGTCCTGCACCTGCTGCAATTTCCTCGCAGGTGCACCTTTCCCTCACCTGGCCAGGCTCTGCATCTGCGGACAAGGAGGGCCGCTTCAGCGAGCCTAGCCGCACCTACGACAATGGCTCTCGCACCTGCGCTAATGCAGGTGGGCACAATCTTCTGCATCTGCGGATTCTGGGTTGCCCTCCGTTTCTCGCTTTTGCAGCTCGTGGCTCGCACCTGCGATCATGCACCTGCGGCTAGCCAAGTGCAAGTGCAATTATGAAAATCTGGGAGCTTCAGTTGTTGCTCCAAGCTCCCTACTTGGTTTAAGCCTCGTCCGATTGACACTCGGCGCCTCCGGGGACCCGCCCGAACATACCAACAAGCTTAGAGTCACAAAACAGACTTGCGCTAACTCTCGGAACGCCTGAAATAACAATAAAACTAAGAATCGCACCCCAAAACCAATTGAATCAAACTTATGAACTTCAAGTTCTTCTATTCACTAAAAATGCGCCGAAACGTACTTAGACAACTCGGATTGACACCAAATATNCCGAACATACCAACAAGTTTAGAGTCATAAAACAGACTTGCGCTAACTCTCGGAACGCCTGAAATAACAATAAAACTAAGAATCGCACCCCAAAACCAATTGAATCAAACCTATGAACTTCAAGTTCTTCCATTCACTAAAAATGCGCCAAAATGTACTTAGACAACTCGGATTGACACCAAATTTTGTGTGCAAGTATTAAATGACATTACAGAACTATTCCCGATCTCAGAATTCCGTTTGGACCTTGATAACACAAAAACCTGCTCCAAACAAAATTTAAATGCCTTCTTAAACCTTCAAAGAACCAACTTTCACTATTAGGCGCCGAAACGCTCCCGGGTCATCCAAAACCCATTCCGAGCATACGCCCGAGTCCGAAATCATCATACGAACATATTAGAACCGTCAAATCCCAATTTGGAGGTCGTTTTCTCAAAACGTTGACCGAAATAAAACTTGGCATTTTAAGGCCAACTTAAGGAACCAAATGTTCAGATTTCTACCCGAACCTTTCCAAATCCTCGAACTAACCATCCCCGCAAGTCATAAAACAATAAAAGCACATACGGTGACCTTATTTAGGGGAACGGGGTTCTAAAAAGAAAAATGACCGGTCGGGTCATTACATTCTCCACCTCCTAAACTAACGTTCATCCTAGAACGAGTCTAGAATCATACCTGGAGTACTGAACATGTGAGGATATCTGCTCCGCATATCCTTCTCGGACTCCCAAGTCGCCTCATCGAATGGTTGGCCCCTCCACTAGACCTTCACTGCGGAAATTCTCTTGGATCTCAACTGGCGATGCTGCCTATCAACAAAGGCAACTGGCTCATCTTCATAACCCAGACTCTCATCTAACAGAATCGTGCTGAAGTCTAACACATGTGACAGGTCATGATGATATCTCTAGAGCATAGGCACGTGGAAAACTGTATGAACTCCCGATAGGCTGGGAGGAAAGGCAAGCTCAAAAAAAGCCTCCCCAACTCACCTCAACACCTCAAATGGGCCTATAAACCTTGGGCTAAACTTGCCCTTCTACCCAAACCTCATGATACCCTTCATCGGCGAGACTTTGAAGGGAACCTTTTCGCCCACCATAAATGATAAGTCACAAGCCTCCTTATCCGCGTAACTCTTCTATCGTGACTGTGCACTGCAGAGTCGCTCCTGAATCAACTTTACCTTTTCCAAGGCATCCTTAACCAAATCAGTATCATATAACCTAGCCTCACTGGGCTCAAACCACCCAATGGGAGAACGACATCGCCGACCATATAAAGCCTCAAACGGAGCCATCTCGATGCTGGACTGGTAACTGTTGTTGTAAGCAAACTCGACCAACGGCAAGAATCGATCTCATTGCCCTCCAAAGTCAATATCACACATGCTCTAAGCATGTCCTCCAATATCTGAACTATCCGTTGCGACTCTCCATCGGTCTGTGGATAAAATGTCATGCTGAGCTATATGCGGATCCCCAACTAAGGACCTCTGTCTGAAATGATGGAAATGGGCACACCATGTAGCCGAACTATCTCCTGGATATAAATCTGGGCCAATCTCTCTGAAGTATATGTAGTCATCACAAAAATAAAGTGTGTCGACTTGGTCAATCTGTCTACAATGACCCAAACTGCATAAAACTTTCACAAAGTCCGCGGCAACCCAATTACAAAGTCCATAATGATGCGCTCCCACTTCCACTCAGGTATGGTCATGTGCTAGAGTAGGCCTACTGGCCTCTGGTGCTCATAATTAACCTACTGGCAATTTAGGCATCTAGCCACATACTCAACTATGTCCTTCTTCATCTGCCACCACTAATAATGCTGCTTCAGGTCGCGGTACATCTTCGTACCACCTGGGTGAATGGAATATCAAGAACTGTGTGCCTCCTTTATGATCCTCTCTCTTAGGCCATCGATATTAAGAACACATAGACGACCCTAGAGTCGCAGAACACCATCCTCGCCAATAGAAACCTCCTTGGCACTACCCTGTAGTACCGTCTCCCTCAGAACCATCAAGTTTGGATCATCAAACTGTTGAGCTTTAATCTACTTCAATAGTGCGGACTAGGCAACAATGCAAGCAAGAACTCAACTGGGCTCTGAAATATCCAACCTCACAAGTCTGCTTGCCAAGGACTGAATATCCAAGGCTAGTGGCCTCTCCACAGCTGAACTGATTGCTAAGCTACCCATACTCCCTGCCTTCCTGTTCAAGGCAACCGCGACTACATTCGCCTTGCCCGGATGATAAAGAATGGTGATTTTATAATCCTTCAATAACTCAAGCCATCTACGCTGTCTCAAATTGAGATCCCTTTGCTTGAACAAATGCTGCAAGCTGCGATGATCAGTGTAAACTTCACAGGACATCCCATAAAGATAATGCCTCCAAATCTTAAGAGCATGAACAATCACGGCCAACTCCAAATCGTGCACATGATAATTCTTCTCATGGGGCTTCAGATGATGTGAAACATATGCAATAACTCATCTCTCCTGCATCAATACACAACCTAAGCCAACA
>AWOL01S0006769.1:107047-120116 GCA_000715115.1 Nicotiana otophora | reverse complement strand
TTAACCCATACCCTAAAAGTTCGATTCACAAGAACAAATCGTAAACCCTAGATTCTAACTAAATTTTTCATGACAATACAAAGTTAATAATTCAATTCTAACTAAACTATTCAAGACAATAAAAACTCAAATTGAAACACTCATCAATTAAAACTAATTCATAACTAATTGACTAATTAACAAAACTAATTAGTTTATAAAACTAATTAACAAAATTAATTAAAACAAGACCTAAACCCTAATCCTCAATAAAATGCAATGTTCAAATAATTGAAACACTAATCAATTGAAACTAATTCATAACTAATTGACTAATTAACAAAACTAATTAGTTTATAAAACTAATTAACAAAATTAATTAAAACAAGACCTAAACCCTAATCCTCAATAAAATGCAATGTTCAAATAATTGAAACACTAATCAATTGAAACTAATTCATAACTAATTGACTAATTAACAAAACTAATTAGTTTATAAAACTAATTAACAAAATTAATTAAAACAAGACCTAAACCCTAATCCTCAATAAAATGCAATGTTCAAATAATTGAAACACTAATCAATTGAAACTAATTCATAACTAATTAACAAAACCTAGAAATAATAAATAAATGAGTTAGTAATTCAAACCTAGAATTTTTAGGAGATGGAGAAGGAGAGGGGCAGCAGTAGCAGTGGCAGTGGCAGCGGCGACGGCGAAGGCTGGGCGGTGGCGACGCAGGGTGGGGAATGGGATTTATGTGAGGGAAATAGAGAAGGAGAGGGGAAGGTTTTGAGTGAGGGAAATAGAGAAGGAGAAGGGAAACTAAGAGAGAAATGAAGGTTCCCCCGCTTTTCAATTCTGATTTCAGAATTACCGACCAAAGTTGGTCGGTAATTTTGGTTGGTACATTAAGTGTTGACCGGTTTGACCAAACACCGACCAACTTTGGTCGATTTATTTTAAAAAAAAAATTAAATTCTTTTTTTTTGTGTTTTCTTTTCTTAAAATATTATAAACTATAAAATAATATTATAAACTACAAGCATTTATTTTATTTAACTATGCAATTATTATAATAGTTATAAACTATAAGCATAATCTTTATAAATAATTATATTAACTATTTAATTTTAATAAATTATAATAGCATCTATCTAAGTAAATTTTCTAAGTTATAACTAAGTATGTGAGTAATTTCTCACACACACACATACACTATATTGTAATCGATGCTAATAACTTTTTGTTTCATTCGTTCATCACTAATAATGCATGACATAGATTAATCGATATATAGGTCGAGACGTTTTGATGAATCATCGATTAATATTCATCGATACATCTAAGTAAGTTATAAGTCGATGAATCAATTTACAAATAGATATATTTGATGATGCAGTATATATACTAATTAGTATATATACTAATTGTTATGCCCGAAAATGAATTCGGAGGTCTCTAGCTTGAGTTATGAATTTTAGAGGAAAATTAAAAGCCTGCAAATTATTTGTTTTTAAGAAATGAGTGATGTTTGGCATTGTTAGTACCGGGTCCGTATTTTGGTTTCGGAGCCCGGTACANATATTGTAATTGATGCTAATAACTTCTTTTTTCATTCGTTCATCACTAATAATGCATGACATAGATTAATCGATATATAGGTCGAGACGTTTTGATGAATCATCGATTAATATTCATCGATACATCTAAGTAAGTTATAAGTCGATGAATCAATTTACAAATAGATATATTTGATGATGCAGTATATATACTAATTAGTATATATACTAATTGTTATGCCCGAAAATGAATTCGGAGGTCTCTAGCTTGAGTTATGAATTTTAGAGGAAAATTAAAAGCCTGCAAATTATTTGTTTTTAAGAAATGAGTGATGTTTGGCATTGTTAGTACCGGGTCCGTATTTTGGTTTCGGAGCCCGGTACAGGTTCATTATGATATTTAAGACTTGTCTATGAAATTTGGTGAGAAACGGAGTTGATTTGACGTGATTCAGACGTCCAGTTGAGAAGATAGGAATTTTAAAGTGTTCTTGAGAATTTCATTTGATTTGATGCTAAATTCGTAGTTCTAAGTGTTATTTTGGCGATTTGATCGTACGAGCAAGTTTGTATGATATTTTTAGACTTGTGTGCATGTTTAATTTGAAGCCCCGAGGGCTCGGGGCATTTCGGATAGGCCAAAAGATGTTTTGGACTTTGGAAAATCTGGTTTTCTGCAAATGCTAGTGTTCTGGCATGTCCTTCGCGTTCGCGAAGGTCCTCTTGCGAACGCGAAGAGTAAACTAGTGAGGCTGAAAATCTCTTCTTCACGAACGCGAAGTAATGGGGGATTTACCCTTTGCGAACGCGACCGGCTCATCGCGAACGCGAAGCACTTGGGGACCTGGGGGAGGGTTGGTCGTTCCTTCATCGCGAACGCGAGCAATGTCTCGCGAACGCGAAGGCCGGGGGGTAGCCTACGCGAACGTGAACACGGTCTCCCGAATGCAAAGGCTTAGCAGCCAATGCTCTTCACGAACGCGACAGTGGCCTCGCGAACGCGATGCACACTATCGCCCAACACTTAAAACAGAATCAAAACGGGAATTTGCCATTTATTTCATTTTCTCAAAAACCAAACAGACTAGAGGCGATTTTCAAGAGTTGTCTTCTTCCCCAAAGTATTGGTAAGTGATACTAAGCCATTTTCTTTCAATTACCCATTATATTTTATGAATTATCAACCTAAAATCTAGAGTTTTCATGGTAGAATTAGGGGTTTGGGTAGAAACTAGGGATTTCGAAAATTTAGAAATTTAGACCTCAATTTGAGTACGGATTCTAAAACCAATTATATATCCGGGCTCGAGGGTGAATGGGTAAATGGATTTTAGTCTGAACCTCGACTTTTGACCAATCAGGCCTGGGGTCAATTTTTCGACTTTTTTGGAAGAAATTTTGGAAAATTTAATCTATATAATATAATTGATTCCTTTAGCAATATTTGATATTATTGAGTCATTTTTTAATAGATACGAGTGGTTTGAAGGTGAATTCTAGAGAAAAAGTTGTGGTTGAGAATTAAGTGGCTTTCGGAGCGAGGTAAGTGTTGTGTCTAACTTTGACTTGAGGGAATTAGGAACCTCAGACTATTTACTATGTGAAATTCATGTGAGCAGTGTATATGTGAGGTGACGAGTACTTATGCGCCGCCAATTTACCTGTTTTCCATGTTTCTTCTGTTTTGCTTATATTGTCTCTTTCCTATGCCTAATTGCTACATGTTTATACTAGTGTTGTCAAATTGATCATTCTTATCATGTTTACGGATTTTCTGGTGATAATTGAGTACTTATTTCTATGTTGAGATTGATATTGTGGAACCAAATATTGAAGTAAAGCTTGTACTTGTTATTCTATCTCCCTGTTGTTATTTATGCATTGCATTATGGTTAGAGAGAGTGTAAAAGCACGAAGGGTGATTCCGTGCCATATTGTGAGTGTTAATGCACGAAAGGTGATGTCATGCTATATTGTGAGTGTTAATGCACGAAGGGTGATGCCGTGCCATACTGTGAGTGTAAAAGCACGAAGGGTGATGCCGTGCAATATTGTGAGTGTTAATGCACGAAGGGTGATGTCGTGCCATGATATGAGAGTTTATGCACGAAGGGTGATGCCATGTCGTTTCTAATAATTTTATGGTGAGATTGAGAGTAAAAGCACGAAGGGTGATGCCGTGCATTTTTCCTTTACTGTATTCGTTGTTTCTGTTGATTCATAGTACATTGGTTGTTCCAGTTATCATTTTACTGTAGTTCTTTATCTCGTATTTCCCCCAACATATTTCCCCCTTCCCATATTTCATGTCTAGCTCTTCATTACTGTTATTTGTATATACACTGCTAAATTGTACATGTTGATTTGTAGGTGCCTTGCCTTAGCCTCGTCACTACATCGTCGAGGTTAGGCTCGACACTTACCAGTACATGGGGTTAATTGTACTGAGATTGCACTCTGCACTTTTTGTGCAGATTTTGGTACCGGCTCGGGTTGATCGAGATTTTGCTATTGAACTGCTATCCGGAGACTCAATGTAGATATGTCGGCGTTCACAGACCTTGAACCCATCTATCTTTTATGTTCTACTATTTCTTTCATTCAGACAGTTGTATTTCTTTCAGACTATTACTTTTAGTGAATTCTAGAATGCTCGTGAATTGTGACTCCAGATCCGGGTGGTAGTAATTAAGGTAGTTTTTATATTATTCCGCACTTATTATATTTCATCTTAGTTAATTATTGTTATTTACTGAATGTAAATAAGGATTTGATTTAATGATTCTCTAACGTTGGCTTGCCTAGCAAGTGAAATGTTAGGCGCCATCACGGTCCCAACGGTGGGAATTCCCGGGTCGTGACAAGTTGGTATCAGAGCGCTAGGTTGCCTAGGTCTCACGATTCACGAGCAAGCTTAGTAGAGTCTGGAGGATCGGTACGGAGACGTCTGTGCTTATCTTCCAGAGGCTATGAAGCTTAGGAACAAATTTCACATTTATTCTCCTCTATCATGCGATGTTGTTTTCTCATTACTGATTGAACTCTTCTACTCTTATTCTCTCGCAGATGGCGAGAACACATACTGTTTCCTCAGCTGGGCAGCAACCAGAGCCTCTAGTGGCAGCTCCTACACGGGGCAGAGGTCGAGTCCGTGCCAAAGGCCGAGGTAGGGGCAGGGCTCAGCCCAGAGCCCGAGCAGCAGCCCCAGGTGTGGAGCCTTAGATAGAGCTTGACGAGGAGGTTCCAGCACAGACCGTTCCTGCCGGACCAGCTCAGGTTCCGGAGGGGTTCCTTGCTAACCCAGTACTTTAGGATGCTTTGGTCCATTTGGTGGGCCTTATGGAGAGTGTGGCCCAGACTGGCACATTTCCCATGGCACCAGCCGTCTCTCAAGCCAGAGATGGGCCATCTATGTCATCTAGGGAGTTATGAAGATTGGACAGGTTTATCAAGCTCTTCCCAGTTCACTTCAGTGGTGCTCCTTCAGAGGATCCCCAGGAGTATATCGACAGCTGTCACGAGGTTCTACGGAACATGGGTATAGTGGAGAACAATGGGGTCAATTTTGCTGCATTTCAGATAACTGGTTCCGCCAATAAATGGTGGAGAGATTATTTTCTGACCAAACCAGTTGGGTCGCCTGCTCTTACTTGGGACCAGTTCTCTCAGCTCTTTATAGAGAAGTTTTTGCCTGTCACATTGAGAGAGGAACGCCGCGGTCAGTTTGAGCATCTCCAGCAGGGCAGTATGACTGTTACTCAGTATGAGACTCGTTTTGTGGATTTGGCCCATCATGCTATTCTTCTGCTCCCCACCAAGAGGGAAAGAGGGTAAAGAGGTTTATTGACGAACTTGCTCAGCCCATCAGATTGCAGATGACTAAGGAGACTAGGAGTGAGATTGTTTTCAGGTGGCTGCTAATGTCGCTAGACGAGTCGAGATTGTTCTTGCTCAGGGAGGTTAGGGGTCTGACAAGAGACCTCGTTATTCCGGCGAGTTCAGTGGTGCCTCACCTAGAGACAGGGGTACTTTTGGTAGAGGCCATCCTCCCAGGACATTTCATTCAGCACTTCAGGCATCCCACGGTGCCTCAGGTGGTCGTGGTCCTCATATGCCTTATTCCGACCAGCTAGCTTACAGTGCACCACTAGCTCCTATTAGTTCACCTCAACTCCAGAGTTATCAGGGTGGGTATTCAGGTAGACAGGGTCAGTTTCAAGGTCATCAGTCACATCAGCCGAGGTTATGTTATACTTGTGGTGATCCGAGGCACATTGCTAGATTTTTCCCTCGGGCAACGGGTATCTCACAACATCAGAGTTCTCGTGCCATGGTTCTGGCACCAGTTGCTGCACCACCTGCTCAGCCAGCTAGAGGCAAGGGTCAGGCAGCTAGAGGTAGAGGACAGACTGTTAGAGGTTGAGGTCAGGCCGTTAGAGGTGGAGACCAGCCAGCTAGAGGTCGTCCAAGGGACGTAGTTCAGGGTGGTGGGGCCCAGCTCCGGTGTTATTCTTTCCCAGCCAGGCCTGAGGCTGAGTCATCTCACGGTGTCATCACAGGTACTGTTTCAGTTTGTTGTAGAGATGCTTCGGTTCTATTTGATCCGGGATCTACTTACTCCTATGTGTCATCCTATTTTGCTTCATATTTGGCTGTGACCCGTGATATTTTGAGTGCTCCTGTGTATGTGTCCACGCCAGTGGGGGACGCTATTGTTGTAGATTGTGTTTATCGTTCGTGTGTGGTCACCATTGGGAGTCTTGAGACTCGTGTAGATCTGCTTCTCGACATGGTTGATTTTGATGTCATACTGGATATGGATTGGCTGTCACCTTATCATGCTATATTAGATTGTCACACCAAGACGGTGACCTTAGCCTTGCAGGGGTTGCCTCGATTAGAGTTGAGAGGGACTCTTGATCATTCTACCAGCAGGGTTATCTCTTATGTGAAGGCTCGGCATATGGTCGAGAAGAGGTGTCTAGCTTATTTGGCTTATGTCCGCGATTCTAATGCGGTGGTTCCTCCTATGGATTCAGTGCCAGTTGTTCATGAGTTTCCAGAGGTGTTTCCTGCAGACCTGTCGGGGATGCCACCCGATAGGGATATTGAATTCTCTATTAATTTGGCCCCGGGCACTCAGCCCATTTCTATTCCGCCATACCGCATGGCCGTGCCAGAGTTGAAAGAATTGAAGGAACAGTTGCAAGATTTGCTTTATAAGGGCTTCATTAGACCTAGTGTCTCACCCTGGGGTGCACCTGTGTTATTTGTGAAGAAGAAAGATGGATCGATGAGGATGTGTATAGATTATCAGTAGTTGAACAAAGTCGCCATCAAGAACAAGTATCCATTGCCGAGGATTGACGATTTATTTTATTAGCTTTAGGGTGTCAAAGTGTTTTCGTAGATTGATTTGAGATCTGGCTACCATCAGTTAGGGATTAGGTCATCCGATGTCCCTAAGACAGCTTTTCGGACTCGGTATGGGCATTATGAGTTTCTAGTTATGTCATTTGGGCTGACAAATGCCCCAACGTTTATAGATTTGATGAACCTGGTGTTCAAGTCCTACTTAGATTCCTTCTTGATTGTGTTTATTGATGATATCTAGATCTACTCCCACAGTCGAGAGGAGCATGAGCAGCACCTTCGGATCGTTCTTCATACTTTGAGAGACAGCCATTTATATGCTAAGTTCTCAAAATGTGAGTTTTGGTTAAGTTCAATTGCTTTCTTGGGTCACGTTGTATCAACAGAGGGTATTCAGGTGGATCCTAAGAAGATTGAGGCAGTTCAGAACTGGCCTAGACCCACATCAGCTACAGAGATCCGTAGTTTCTTAGGATTGCCGGGTTATTACCGTCGATTCGTGGAGGGGTTTTCATCCATAGTAGCCCCGCTGACCAGGTTGACCCAGAAGGGTTCCCTGTTCATTTGGTTAGACGAGTTTGAGGTGAGCTTCCAAAAGCTCAAGACAGCTTTGACTACGGCACCGGTATTGGTGTTGCCCACAGGTTCAGGATCTTATATAGTATATTGTGATGCATCTCGTATTGGTCTAGGTGCGGTATTGATGCAGGGTGGCAAGGTTATTTTATATGCTTCGCAGTAGTTGAAGGTTCACGAGAAGAATTACCTTGTTCATGATCTAGAGCTGGCAGCCATTATTCACGCATTGAAGATTTGGAGGCACTATCTTTAAGGCGTGCCATGTGAGGTATTCACGGATCATCAGAGCATGCAGTATTTGTTCAAGCAGAAGGAACTCGATTTGAGGCAGAGGAGGTGGTTAGAGCTATTAAAAGACTATGATATCACCATATTGTATCATCCCGGGAAGGATAATGTGGTGACCGATGCTTTGAGTAGAAAGTCAGCTATTATGGGTAGCCTTGCTTATATTCCAGTTGGTGAGAGACCGCTTGCATTGGATGTTCAGGCCTTGGCCAACCAATTCGTAAAGTTGGATGTTTTTGAGCCCAGCCGTGTTCTAGCTTGTACAGTTGCTCGATCTTCTTTGTTTGAGTGCATCAGAGATCAGTAGTATGATGATCCTCATTTACTTGTCCTTAGAGACATAGTGAGGCATGGTGATGCCAAGCAGGTTATTGTTGGAGATGACAGAGTTTTGAGGATGCAGGGTCGTATTTGTGTGCCTAATGTGGATAGACTTCGTGAGTTGATTCTTGAGGAGGCCCACAGTTCCCGGTATTCTATTCATCCGGGCGCTACCAAGATGTATCAGGACCTGCGGCAACATTATTGGTGGAGGAGGATGAAGAAAGACATAGTTGCATATGTAGCTCGGTGCCTAAATTATCAGCAAGTAATGTACGAGCATCAGAGACCTGGTTGTTTGCTTCAGAAGATAGAGATTCCTGAGTGGAAGTGGGAGAGTATCACTATGTATTTTGTTGTTGGACTCCCACGGACTCAGAGGAAGCTCGATGCAGTTTGGGTCATTATGGACAGGCTGACTAAGTCAGCGCACTTAATTCCTGTGGCAGTTACCTATTCTTCGAAATGGTTTGCAGAGATTTACATTCGCGAGATCGTCCGTCTTCACGATCTGCCTGTGTCTATCATTTTTGATCGAGGTACGTAGTTCACCTCGCACTTCTAAAGGTCAATAAAGCGTGAGTTGGGTACGCCGATTGAGTTGAGCACAACATTTCATCCTCAGACGGACAGGCAGTCCGAGCACACTATTCATATCTTGGAGGATATGCTCCGCGCATGTGTTATAGACTTCGGAGGATCGTGGGATCAGTTCTTGCCCCTTGCAGAGTTTGCCTACAACAACAGCTACCAAGCGAACATTCAGATGGCTCCCTGTGAGGCATTATATGGTAGGCGGTACCGGTCGCCAGTTGGGTGGTTCGAGCCGGGAGAGACTCGGTTGTTGGGTACAGACTTAGTACAGGATGCCTTGGATAAGGTCAAGATTATTCAGGACCGACTTCGCACAGCTCAATCCATGCAGAAGAGTTATGCCGACAACAGAGTTCATGATGTTGCATTCATGGTCGGTGAGAGAGTGTTACTTCGGGTATCACCCATGAAGGGTGTAATGAGGTTAGGAAAGAAGGGAAAGTTGAGCCCTAGGTATATCGGAACTTTTGAGATTCTATAGAGAGTGGGAGAGGTGGCTTACAGGCTTGCGTTGCCACCTAGTTTAGCAGCTGCTCATCTGGTATTCCATGTGTCCATACTTCGCAAGTATCACGACGATCTGTCCCATGTGTTAGATTTTAGCTCTGTCCAGTTGGACAGGGATTTGACTTACGAGGAGGAGCCGGTGGCTATTCTAGCCCAGCAAGTTCGCCAGTTGAGATTAAAGAGTTACCCTTCAGTTTGAGTGCAGGGTAGAGGTCAGCCTGTTGAGGCATCTGCTTGGGAGTCCGAGTCTGATATGTAGAGTAGATATCCCTACCTTTTCACCAGCCCAGGTACTTTTCTATGTCCGTTCGAGGACGAACGGTTGTTTTAGAGATGGAGAATGTAATGACCCAAAAGGTCATCTTATGTTTTAGAACTCGAATCTGCGCTCTTAAGCCTTAAAAATCTCATTTTACCCTCCTCAATTTGCGTGCGCAATCCGGGCGTGTTTCCGAAAAACGTTTATGTTAAAAACTGATAAACATAAGAATTTATGCCTTAAGAGTTAATTTTAGTTGACTTCGGTCAACATTTTTGGTAAACGGGCATGGATCTATGTTTTGACGATCCCGGTGGGTCCGTATCAAATTATGGGACCTGGGCGTATGCCCGGAATCAAATTCGGAGGTCCCTAGCTCGAGTTATGAATTTTTAATAAAAATTAAAAGCCTGAAAATTATTTATTTGTAAGAATTGAGTGATGTTTGGAATTGTTAGTACCGGGTCCGTATTTTAGTTCTGGAGCCCGGTACAGGTTCATTATGATATTTAAGACTTGTCTATGAAATTTGGTGAGAAACAGAGTTGATTTGACGTGATTCGGACGTCCAGTTGAGAAGATAGGGATTTTAAAGTGTTCTTGAGAATTTCATTTGATTCGGTGCTAAATTCATAGTTCTAGGTGTTATTTTAGCAATTTGATCGCGCGAGCAAGTTCGTATGATGTTTTTAGACTTGTGTGCATGTTTGGTTTGGATCTCCGAGGGCTCAGGGGAGTTTCAGATAGGCCACAAGATGTTTTGGACTTTAGAAAATCTGGTTTTCTGCAGATTCTGGTGTTCTAGCATGTCCTTCTTCACATTCGCGAAGGTCCTCTCCTGAACGCGAAGAGTAAACTAGTGAGGCTGAAAATCTCTTCTTCGCGAATGCGAAGTGATGGGGGATTTATCCTTCGCGAACACGACCGGCGCATCGCGAACGCGAAGCACTTGGGGACCTGGGGGAGGGTTGGTCGTTCCTTCATCGTGAACGCGAGCAATGTCTCCCGAACGTGAAGGCCAGGGGTGGGTAGCCTACACGAATGCAAAGGCTTGGCAACCAATGCTCTTCGCGAATGCGACAGTGGCCTTGCGAACGCGATGCACACTGTCGCCCAACACTTAAAATAGAATCAAAACGGGACTAGAGGAGATTTGCAAGAGTTGTTTTCTTTCCCAAAGTGTTGGTAAGTGATTCTAAACCATTTTCTTTCAATTATCCATTACATTTTATGAATTATCAACCTAAAATCTAGAGTTTTCATTTTAGAATTAGGGGTTTGGGTAGAAACTAGGGATTTCGGAAATTTGGGGATATAGACCTCAATTTGAGGTCGGATACCAAAACCAATTATATATCCGGGCTCGGGGGTGAATCAGTAAATGGATTTTGGTTCGAACCTCGGGTTTTGACCAAGCGAGCCCGAGGTCGATGTTTCGACTTTTTTGGAGAAAAATTTGGGAAATTTATTTTATGCAATATAATTGATTCCTTTAGAAATATGTGATACAATTGAGTCATTTTTGAATAGATACGAGTGGTTTGGAGGTGAATTCTAGAGGAAAAGCTGTGGTTTAGAATTAAGTGGCTTTCAGAGCGAGGTAAGCGTTGTGTCTAACTTTGACTTGAGGGAATTAGGAACCTCAGACTATTTACTCTGTGAAATTCATGTGAGCAGCGTATATGTGAGGTGACGAGTACTTATGCACCGCCAATTTACCTGTTTTCCATGTTTCTTCTGTTTTTCTTATATTGTCTCTTTCCTATGCCTAATTGCTACGTGTTTATACTAGTGTTGTCAAATTGATCATTCTTATCATGTTTACGGATTTTCTGGTGATAATTGAGTACTTATTTCTAAGTTGAGATTGATATTGTGGAACCAAATGTTGAAGTAAAGCTTGTACTTGTTATTTTATCTCCCTGTTGTTATTTATGCATTGCATTATGGTAAGAGAGAGTGTAAAATCACGAAAGATGATTCTGTGCCATATTGTGAGTGTTAATGCACGAAAGTTGATGCCATACTATATTGTGAGTGTTAATGCATGAAGGGTGATGCCGTGCCATACTGTAAGTGTAAAAGCACGAAGGGTGATGCTGTGCCATATTGTGAGTGTTAATGAACGAAGGGTGATGTCGTGCCATGATATGAGAGTTAATGCACGAAGGGTGATGCCGTGCCGTTTCTATTGATTTTATGGTGATATTGAGAGTAAAAGCACGAAGGGTGATGCCGTGCATTTTTCCTTTACTGTATTCGTTGTTTCTGCTGATTCATAGTACATTGGTTGTTCCAGTTATCATTCTGTAACGACCCGACTTGTCGTTTTAAGAATTAATGCCCCGTTCAGTGACTTAAAGTATCAAGTAGCTTCACAATATGTATTATGACCCACGGGTGTGGTTGAGTTTGATTTATTGAAGATTCATAATTAAATTTAAAGAACAATCCTTATTTAGAAGTATAAATGGAAAGAGTTGACCGGAGAGTTGACTTTTGAGTAAACAATCTCGGATTCAAATTCTCATTGTTCCAATAGCTCTATATGGTGATTTTGGACGTAGGAGCGTGTCCGAAAAAGTATTTGGAAGTCCGTAGTGGAATTTGGCTTGAAATGGCGAAAATAGAATTTTTGGGAAGTTTGACCGGGGAGTTGACTTTTTGATATCAGAGTCGGAATCCAGTTCTGAAAATTTGTATAGGGTTTTTATGTCATTTATTACATGTGTGCAAAATTTGAGGTCAATCGGACGTGATTTGATAGGTTTCGGCATTAAATATAGAAGTTAGAATTTCTTAGTTTCATTGAGCTTGAATTGGGGTATGATTCGTGGTTCTAGCATTGTTCGATGTAATTTGAAGTTTCGACTAAGTTCGTATGATATTTTAGGACTTGTTGGTATGATTTGACGGGTCCCAAGGGGCTTAGGTGTATTTTTGGATCATTGGTTGAAAGACTAGTAAAGTTAAGAAATTTGGGAGTTTGACCATGGTCAGTATCGGGTCAAGACAACCTCCTTTCAGTGTTTTGAGTGCGCAAGCAGGTCCGTAGCATGTTTTATGATTAAAATTCATATATGATTTGTGTCCGGGAGGTTCCGGATGAGTTTCAGGGTGGTTTCGGATCATTTCGGAGAAGTTTGAGTTTGCTGGTTTCTGGTGAAACACTGTTCATTCGCAATTGCGAACCATTTATGGCAATTACGAAAATACTGTTCATTCGCAATTGCGAACCATTTATGGCAATTGCAAAAACACTGTTCATGTGAGGTACTGTTCATTCGTAAATGCGAAGGTTTTGTCCGCAAATGCGAACCTGGGCAGAAACTTAAGGATTGAAAATCTGTCATTTCTTCATTTTCGATTGGGATTTTTGGAGCTTGATTTTGGGCGATTTTGAGGATTTCTTCACGACTTCGACTGGGGTAAGTGTTCTATATCCTAAAGTGATTATATTTCATGAATCTATGATTATATTCATCGTTTAATTGGGATTTAAATGGAAGAAATCAAGATTTTTACAAAATCTTTCAAAAACGAAAATTTAAGATTTGGAGGTCGAGTTGTTATTGGAATTCGATAAAATTGGTATGGTTGAACTC
>AWOL01S0006769.1:88818-107034 GCA_000715115.1 Nicotiana otophora | reverse complement strand
GGGTAAGTGTTCTATATCCTAAAGTGTTTATATTTCATGAATCCATGATTATATTCATCATTTAATTCGGATTTCACTGTAAGAAATTAAGACTTTTACAAAATCTTTCAAAAACGAAAATTTAAGATTTGGAGGTCGAGTTGTTATTGGAATTCGATAAAATTGGTATGGTTGAACTCGTATCGGAATGCGTGTTTGGATTTCATAAAAATTATGTAGGGTTCCGAGGGGCGGGCCTCGCTTTGACTTTTGTTGACTTTTTGGAATAAAATTTTAAGTCGACGTATTATAATTCGGAGGCCAATTCATAAGAAACTATAAACTGAGCTTGACTAAACTTAAAATTGACCATATTCTTCAGGCGGGACCCCTGAACTCAAGGAAAACTCTAAAGATTAACAACTTAAGAAAACTAAAAACAGACCCTATTCTCCCGGCGGGACCCCTGAACTCAAGGAAAACTAAAGATTAATAACATTAAGGAAACTAAAACTGACCCTATTCTCCAGGTGGAACCCCTGAACTCAATGAATGCTAAAGATTAATAACTTAAGGAAACTAAAACCGACCCTATTCTCCAGGCGGGACCCCTGAACTTAAGGAATGCTAAAGATTAACGACTTAAGAAAACTAAAACTGACCGTATTCTCCAGGCGGGACCCCTGAACTCAAGAAAAACTAAAGATTAACAACTTAAGGAAACTAGAATTGAAAACTTAAGGAAACTAACAACTGACCCTATTCTCTAGGCGGGACCCCTGAACTTAAAGAAAAAACAAAAAACTCTTTCGACTGGGGAGAATGCCTAGGAGGTATGATCTTCTCAATTAGAGGAATGTCTAGCAGGTAAAAACCTTCTCAAACAACCTTTGTGCTGACAAATTTTGGGCACGACACTTGAAAACTTCAAGCTTTTAAGCTTTGATTTGGACATAGTCTTCGTCCCTGTTTCAAACAAAGAAAACTTGTGAGTTTAAAACATGGTGGTTGGTTTGTGGCCTTGATCTTGAGGGTGATTGCTCCTACACTTTCCATGATAACTTTGATTTCAACTTGGAAGACCTTGCTTGTTATTGGCTGACCACTTTTTTGTCAAACCTTACCACCAAAAACACCTCTGATCTATTCGAGCCATATACCCTTTATCTGTTGCATTGTGCTCATGGATTGATATTTACCGAACCTTTGCATTTCATATGAATCCCAAAGCATGTCAATTGTCACCAACTCAGTGTGCATACTACTCTTTCCTGACTTATGCCACTTTGATGTGCTAGCCAGACTCCGCTTTGTGCAGTTGGAAAGCTGGTAGCAAATTTTGAAGTCATTTCTCACTTGTTCTGACGAAACAGACTCAAAAGAGGACTTAAACAAATCAAGAGGAACAGAGTATGGGGACAATGGAAAGAGATGATATCTAACAAGAAAATTATCAAGTAGAAACTTATCTGATGTGACACCAACTCTAATGAGCATGACGTGCATCTTGGATTAAATGGCCTGATCTGTCAAGCAAGTCTAATCTCCCATTCTTTTCATGCCTCTAAGCTGTGAAACTAGGCTTCAATGCTCCAATTGTCCTATCTAATTCACGATCCTCAGTCAACTTGTAGTGCCCTGAAGGATTTTCACTATCAAGCCTATCTCATTTTGTTCTTTCTCTCAACTCATTGTCTCCTTATGGTGCATGTGAAGGTTTTCACCGATAAGACTCCCTCATTTTATTTTTTTCCCTTCTTATTTCCTCTGATTCTGCAGATGACAAGGCATTAACCCTGGTAAAAATATCATATGCTCCTGGCATGTCTAAATCGGCACTCTCAAAGATTATCTGGGAGGTCTTTTTTGGACTGTAATGTGGGTTTTGGACAGGGTTAGAAAGAAAGAAAAACGTGAAGGCTCAAATTCGAACTAAGATAAAATGGGGTATAACTTTACAACTTTTGGAACCATCTTTTATAGGAAACAAAACTTCTACCCCAGTTTCTTTTGAAGTGAGGAATATTTGGATTTTTTGACTTGGTGTGACCGAACCTTAAGATTGCCTACATATCTTGTTGACACAAGAATCAGGCCGAATGTAGTTCAAAAGAATACTTTTTGTTGTTGCTATTTTTTTTCTTTTTTTTTCTTCTTTTCTCTCTTTTTTTTTTCTTTTTGAATTTTTCTTTTGGAATGAACTTTTTAAAACAAACCTTATGGGGGCATGAGTTTTTTTTAATGACTCTAACTCGATTCCAAAAGAGGGGAGGTCAAAGAAATCAGCACTGGCTCAAAAGGGTACCGAAGGATATAAAGTGTTTGGGTAGCTGAAAGAGGGCCTCCCAATCGCTGAAAATGCCAAGTACAACTCATGTGTCATAACCCAAAATACCACCACATGCGTCATGATGGCACCTAGTCTCTAAGACTAGGTAAGCCAATTTCTATTACATTTTGAAACCTTTTTTTAATTAAAATCTAACAGTGGAAATAATTATAATATACAACCTCCCAAGACTGGTAGTACTGAGTCACCAACTCTAACTGGATACAAAGAATGATCACGAGCACCGAATATGCAATACTGTTTGATTACAAGTTAACAGTACAATGAAATGAAAAGATTCCAAGGGACTGCGACGACCAAGAAGCTCTACCTTGAATCCTTACGATCCCGCTTTAACTCCGCTCAAGTCCGTTATCTTCAATACCTGGCTCTGCACAAATATGTGCAGAAGTGTAGTATGAGTACGCTACAGTCGGTACCCAGTAAGTATCAAGACTAATCTCAATGGAGTAGAGACGAGGTACAGTCAAGACACTCACTAGTCTAATAACCTGTGCAGTATAATATACAAAATAATAGGAAACAAATAACAATAAAGGTGTCACGACCCAATTTCTCCCTCCGTGTGACGTCATGACGGCACCTAGTCTCTACAACTAGGTAAGCCTAAGATTTTACGGAATAATGAAATAAAAATATAGATTTAACCAACTATCCAAAAATTACACAATAAATCCCAAAACCCGGAACATCGTGAATCACAAACTACAGAAGGAAAGATCTAGTGTCTCTATACATCAGAGTTTAACAAGGAAAAAATAAATAAGATAATGGACATAGGAAAGAGTAGAAGGGGACTCCGAGGTCTGCGAACGCGACAAATATACCTTGAAGTCTCCAAAACTGTCTCGGCTCACTAATAGTGTGGCTGATAAGGTGCACCTGGATCTGCACATGAAAAAATAACATGTGCACAGAGTAGCATGAGTACACCACAATGGTACCCAGTAAGTGCCAAGCCTAGTCTCGGTCGAGTAGTGACGAGGTCAGGTCAAGGACCTACCGGAGTAAATATAATATATTAAACAGTAAAAGATATAAAAATATTTTACAGTAACACATTTAAAGAAATTCTCGAAAATTTAACAGTTAAGGAAGCCCTCGGCTCAGAACAAGGTAAACACAAAGGGAAATCTCCCGGGATACCGTCCCGTAGTTTCGAATGAATATGCAGTACAGGGAGATCTCCAAGAATACGTCCGTAGTCCCAAAGTAAATATGCAATGTTGGGGGATCTCCCAAAATACGTCCGTATTCTCAAAGTAAATATGCAGTGCTGGGGGATCTCCCGGAATATGTCCGTAGTCCCAAAGTAAATATGCAATGTTGGGGGATCTCCCAAAATACGTCCGTATTCTCAAAGTAAATATGCAGTGCTGGGGGATCTCCCGGAATATGTCCGTAGTCCCAAAGTAAATATGCAGTGTTGGGGGATCTCTCGGAATACGTCCATAGTCCCAAAATAAATATGCAACGCAAGATGAAATGGCAGTTAAGGTATCGAGTTATAACTTTCATACAGAACACAGATAAGGAAATGCGGGACTTAACAAAGCATGGCGCACAGAATGTCAGATAGGCAGTTAAAAGACGTAAGCATGCTTCTCTAGTCTAAGCTGAGCAATTAAGAGAATTAGTGCAATTTAATAAGGGAAAGACAATTTATGATTTAGAAAGGAAAAACAAGATTTTTGCAATAATAGCCCGTGTACGTACTTGTCACCTCACGTACACGGCGCCCACACCTCAATTAATATCAAACATCCTAAGGGGAAAATCCCCAACACAAGGTTAGACAAGTCACTTACCTCGAACCAAGCTCAATCAATCGGTCACAATGCCTTTCCCACGAATATCCGACTCCGAATGGCCCAAGTCTAGCCAAAAGCAATTACATATCATAAATACAACAATAATAGACTCTTCTAATTAATGAAATCAACATTTTAACGAAAATTCCGAAATTAACTCAAAAATTACCCGTGGGACCCACGTCTCAGAATCGGGTCAAAGTCACAAAATACGAACACTCATTCCTCATGAGTCTAACCAAATAAAATTTGCTCAAATCCGATCATAAATCCCCTTCAGGTTTTTGGTAAAATGGGATATATTAGTGGGATATAACCATAAAGGAGGTAAGAATCGCTACTCAATCGATATCTCTGAAAATTCCTCAAATTCTCGTCCAAATCCGAGCTCCCTATCTCAAGTTTTTGGTAAAATGGCAAAACCCCCGTTTTATGAAACTTTAACACTGCCCAGCGATTCCTTAATCGTGATCGCGAAAATAGCCTCGCGATCGCGAAGAACAACTTTGCTGCCCTAGATATTACTTACGCGATCGCGTAAAACACAACGCGAATGCGATGCTCTGGCTCCCCTACTCACGCGATCACGAACGTCTGCACGCGTTCGCGATGAGCAAAGCGCGTGGTCCAGCTTTGGTACACTTAACCTTATGCGATCGCGACCTTATCTCTGCGTTCGCGAAGCACCACCTCACACCACTACGCGTTCACATGCCCATGTCCGCGAATGAAAATAACAATTCCATCCTCTTCCCAGCTAAGCCTACGCGATTGCGGATCACCCCACGCGATAGCGTATAAGGAAACCAGAACTCAGACACCAGAAAACTTCAGCAAACTCCTAAGTTCGAAAATTGATCCGTTGGGCGTCCGAAACTCACCCGAGGTCCTCGGGACCTCGACCAAACATACCAACCAATCCTAAAATACCATACGAACTTAGTCGAGCTCTCAAATTACATCAAACAACGCTAAAATCATGAATCACCATCCAATTCAAACTTAAAGAACTTGAAACTTCAAAATTCTACAACCGATGCCGAAACCTATCAAATCACGTCCGAATGACCTCAAATGTTGCGCATAAGTCATAATCAACATTACAGACCTACTCCAACTTCCGGAATCGGGAAACAACCCCGATATCAAAAATTCCACTACCGGCCCAGTACTCCAAAAATTCGACTTTCGCCATTTCAAGTCTAAATGAGCTACGGACCTCCAAAACACAATTCGGACATGCCCCTAAACCCAAAATCACCTAGCGGAGCTAACAGAACCAACGGAATTCCATTCTGAAGTCGTCTTCACACAGTTTAGTCTATGATGCAAATCCTAAGGCTTAAGCTCTCATTTAGGGACTAAGTGACCCAAAACACTCCGAAACTCAAAACCAATCATCCCGACAAGTCAGAATAGTAGAAATAGATATGGGAAAAGCAGTTAATAGGGGTTCGGGGCTCTAACTCTCAAAACGATTGGCAGGGTCGTTACATCCTCCCCCTCTTAAAATAATCGTTTGTCCTCGAACGAGCATAGAGACATACCTGAAGTGGTGAAAAGATGAGGATAACAGCTGTGCATATCCTTCTTGGTCTCCCAAGTCGCCTCCTCGACCGGCTGTCCCCTCCAATGAACCTTCACGGAAGCAATGTTCTTTGATCTTAGCTTTCTGACCTGCCTGTCTAAAATAGCCACTGACTCTTCAACATAAGATAGATCCTTGTCCAATTGAACTGAGCTAAAATCAAACACACGGGACGGATCACCTTGATACTTCCGTAGCATAGAAACATGGAATAACGGATGAACTCTTGCTAGACTAGGAGGCAAGGAGAGCTTATAAGCAACCTACCTGACTCGACGCAACACCTCAAATGGACCAATGAACCTTGGGCTCAGCTTGCCCTTCTTTCCAAACCTCATAATGCCCTTCATAGGTGAAACCCGGAGCAAGACTCGCTCTCCAACCATGAATGCCACATCGCGAACCTTCAGGTCCACATAACTCTTCTATCTGGACTGGGCTGTGCGAAGTCTATCCTGAATCACCTTCACCTTTTCCAAGGCTTCCTGAACCAAGTCCGTACCCAATAATCTGGCCTCTCCGGGTTCGAACCAACCCACTAGGGACCGACACCGCCTACCGTACAGAGCCTAATACGGTGCCATCTGAATGCTGGACTGATAACTGTTGTTGTAAGCAAACTCCGCAAGTGACAAGAACTGGTCTTAAGCACCTCCATAATCTATCACACACGCACGGAGCATATCCTCTAATATCTGAATAGTGCGTTCGGACAGCCCGTCCGTCTGAGGGTGAAATGCTGTGCTCAATTCAACCCTAGTACCTAACTCATGCTGTACTGCTCTCCAGAACCGTGATGTAAACTGCGTACCCCGGTCTGAAATAATATATACTGATACGCTATGAAGCCTGGCGATCTCACAGATGTAGATTCGAGCTAGTTGTTCGGAAGAATAGGTAGTTAATACAGGAATGAAATGAGCCGACTTGGTCAGCCTATCCATAATCACCCAAACTGCATCAAACTTCCACTGAGTCCGTGGGAGACCAACAATGAAGTCCACAGTGATCCGCTCCCATTTCCACTGCAAAATCTCTATCTTCTGAAGCAACCCACCCGATCGTTGATGCTCATACTTCACCTGCTGGAAATTTAGACATCTAGCCACATACTCTACTATGTCTTTCTTCATCCTCCTCAACCAATAATGCTACCTCAGGTCCTGATACATCTTCGCGGCACCCGGATGAATTGAGTACCGCGAGTTGTGAGCCTCCTGAAGAATCAACTCACACAAACCATCTACATTGGGAACACATAGCCCGCCCTGCATCCTCAATGCACCATCATCTCCAATAGTGACCTCTTTAGCATTACCGTGCTGGACCGTGTCCTTAAGGACAAGCAAATGGGGGTCATCATATTGACGCTCCCTGATACGATCATAAAGAGAAGACCGAGAGACGACACAAGCTAATACCCGGCTAGGCTCTGAAATATCCAATCTCACGAACTAGCTGGCTAAGGCCTGCACATCCAAGGCTAAGGGCCTCTTAGCTGCCGGAAGATATGCCAAACTCCCCAAACTCTCTGCCAGGCGACTCAAGGCATCGGCCACTACATTGGCCTTCCCCGGGTGGTATAATATAGTGATATCATAGTCTTTAAGTAGCTCCAATCACCTCCGCTGACGCAAATTTAGGTCCTTCTTCCTGAGCAAGTGCTGCAAACTCCGATGATCAGTGTAGATCTCACAAGGAACACCGTACAAATAATGACGCTAGATCTTTTGGGCGTGAACAATAGCTGCTCACTCAAGATCATGGATTGGATAATTCTTCTCATGCACCTTCAACTGTCTAGACACATAGGCAATCACCCTACCATCCTGCATCAATACCGCTCCAAGGCCAATCCTCGAGGCATCACAATAGACAGTGTAGGACCCCGAACCTGTAGGCAATACTAATACTGGGGCTGTAGTCAAAGCTGTCTTGAGCTTCTGAAAGCTATTCTCACACTCCTCAGTCCACCTGAACAGAGCACCCTTCTGGATCAGCCTGGTCATAGGCGTTGCAATGGATGAAAATTCCTCCACAAAGCGACGGTAATACCCCCACCAAACCAAGGAAACTACGGATCTCCATAGCTGATGACGGTCTAGGCCAACTCTGCACTGCCTCTACCTTCTTCGGATCTACCTTGATCCCATCACAAGACACCATGTGACCCAAGAATTCCAATGAATCAAGCCATAATTCACACTTAGAAAATTTTGCATACAACCTCTTCTCCCTTAAAGTCTGAAGCACAGTCCTCAGGTGCTGCTCATGATCTTCCCGAGACCGGGAATATACCAGGATGTCATCAATAAACACAATGACGAAGAAATCAAGATAAGGCCGGAACACATTGTGCATCAAATGCATAAAGGCTACTGGGGCATTGGTTAGCCCAAATGACATGACAAGAAACTCATAGTTACTATATCTGGTCCTGAAAGCAGTCTTCGGGATATCCGGCTCCTGAATCTTCAACTGATGATAGCCAGAACGCAAGTCAATCTTGGAAAACACCCTCGCACCATGTAACTGATCAAATAAATCATCGATGCGAGGCAAATGATACCTGTTCTTCATTGTAACCTTGTTCAACTGCCGCTAATCAATACACATACGCATAGAACCATCTTTCTTTTTCACAAATAAGACCGGAGTACCCCAAGGTGATACACTTGGCCTGATGAAACCCTTATCAAGCAACTCCTGCAACTGCTCCTTTAACTCCTTCAACTCAGGGGGAGCCATACTGTAAGGAGGAATAGATATGGGCTGAGTGCCTGATAACAAATCAATGCCGAAATCAATATCTCTATCGGGCGGCATACTCGGAAGATTAGCGGGAAACACATCAGGGAAATCCCTCACTATTGGAACTGACTCAACTGTAGGGGTATCAATACTGACATCTCTCACATAAGCCAAATACGCATCACACCCCTTCTCAACCATTCGTTGAGCCTTAAGAAATAAAATGACCTTGCTAGGAGTATACTCTAATGTACCTCTCCTCTCTAATCTCGGCAAGCCTGGCATAGCCAGGGTCACGGTGTTAGCATGCCAATCAAGAATAGCATAATGGGGCAACAAGCAGACCATGTCCAAGATAACATCAAAATCTACCATACTGAGTAATAACAAATCGGCTCTAGTCTCAAAACCACTATGAGCAATCAAACACGACTGATATACACGGTCCACAACAAGAGAATCTCCCACGGGAGTAGATAAATAAATAGGGAAACTCAACAAATCTTGAGATATCCCCAAATGTGGAGCAAAATAAGAAGATACATGAATACGTAGAGCCTAGGTCAAATAATACTGATGCATCCCTATGATAGACATGGACGATACCCGTGATGACTGAATCTGAAGCAACGGCCTTTGAACGGGCTGGAAGGGCATAGTACCTGGCTTGGCCTCCCCCTCTAGGGAGACCTCGACCTCCCCGACCTCCACCTCGAGCTAGGTGAGAAGGTGGGGTGGTAGCTGGGGCTGGAAGAATGGCCGGAGGACCTGGTGGAGCACGTGGAGGATGATAAGTCTGTGGAGGTGTGCCCCTCCTAGCTCTAGGGAAATATCTAACCATGTGACGAGTGTCACCACACTCAAAACAACTCCTTGGAGGACGCGACGACTAAGACTGACTCTGACCTGGCCTGTTGGACTGGCCAGTAATAGCACCTCGAGTAGGAGGCATACTGGATACTGGTGGTGCATAATAGGGCTGCTGAAGTCTAGGAGGAGCTGGAACACCACTGGCTACTGGAAGATCTGAATGAACAGGGCGACTCACAAAACCCCTACCATAGCATGCAGCTGGCGCACGAGCTCCTGAATAATGACCAGTCTCTCGAGACTTCTTGGACTCTCTCTCCTCTCTGTCCTGGGCGAACATACCCTCCACTCTCCTGGCAATGCTCACTGCCTGCTGATAAGTGATGTCCATCTCCAACTCCCTGGCCATACTGGTCTGAATAATGGGGTGGAGTACCTTAATGAAGCGATGAACTCTCTCTCTGACTGTAGCAACTAGAGCCGGTGCATGGCGAGCTAACTTATTGAAACGGACTGCATACTCCGACACAGTCATAACACCCTGATGTAGCTGCTCAAACTCTGCGCGCCAAGCAACCTTGAGGTTTTGAGGAACATACTCACGCAAGAACATATCTGAAAACTGAGTCCAAGTGAGTGAGGCAGCCTCGTCCGGACTACTCAGCTCATAGGCACGCCACCACTGATATGACGCTCCCCTCAGTTGGAAAGAGGTGAAAGAAACCCCACTCGTCTCCACAATGCCCATAGTGTGAAGAATACGATGACATTCTTCAAGAAAAAATCTGAAGCTAGTCCGCTGAAAGAAGGTGGGTGGTACTTCTTGTACCTCTCAAGTCTGAGCTGCTATGCCTCAGAAGCAGCTACCCGGGTCTCATGCTGAACCGGAGCCACTAAGGGCATATGAATATGCTCTAGGGCCTGATCAACCTGGACCCTCTGCTCAGGAGTGTGGGTTGCGGGAGTCTGTGCCCCTCCCCCGACTTGAGATGTAGCGGGAGCTATCGGAAATAGTCCAGCCGGAGCCAGAGTGCTGAACATGCTCATGAACTGAGCAAAAGTCTCTTGGAGGGCTGGAGTAGCAATAGGGATCTCCGGTGCTGGCCCTCCAGCTGGAGCTGCTGGGGGCTCCTCTGATATAGCTCTTGCAGGTGCTCGGGCTGCACCGCGTGGTTGTCCTCTACCCCGACCCCGGCCTCTGACAGCTCTGACACGGGGCTCAGGTGCCTGATCGTCTGTCCTCCCGGTACGGGTCCTCACCATTTGTGAGAAAGAATAAAATAGAATTTTAGAATATTTGATGTCACTAACTCACACGACAAGGAGATCAAAGAAATATGATTGTTCTTAACAGTTACATAGCCTCCCGAAGATAAATACCGACGGCTCAATACCGCGAGACTCTAATAAACCGATTTATGAATCACGACACCTATGAACCTATAGCTCTGATACCAACTTGTCACGACCCAATTTCTCCCTCCGTGTGATGGCACCTATTCTCTACAACTAGGTAAGCCTAACATTTTGCGGAATAATGAAATAAAAATATAGATTTAACCAACTATTCAAAAATAACACAACAAATCCCAAAATCCGGAACATCGTGAATCACAAACTACAGAAGGAAGATCTAGTGTCTCTATACATCAGAGTCTAACAAGGAAAACATACAGAAGATAATGGACATGGGAAGGAGTAGAAGGGGACTCCGAGGTCTGCGAACGTGACAGATATACCTTGAAGTCTCCAAAACTGTCCCGGCTCACTGATAGTGCAGTTGATAAGGTGCACCTGGATATGCACATGAAAACAAGTATGTGCAGAGAGTAGCATGAGTACACCACAATGATACCCAGTAAGTGCCAAGCCTAATCTCGGTCGAGTAGTGATGACGCCAATTCAAGTCCCTACCGAAGTAAATATAATAAATTAAACAGTAAAAGATATAAATATAATTTATAGTAACATAGTTAAAGAAATTCTTGAAAATTTAACAGTTAAGAGAGCCCTCGGCTCAGAACAAGGTAAACACAATGGGAAATCTCCCGGGATACCGTCCCGTAGTTCCGAATGAATATGCAGTATAGGGGGATCTCCCGAAATGCGTCCGTAGCCCCAAAGTAATTATGAAGTGTTGGGGGATCTCCCGAAATACGTCCGTATTCCCAAAGTAAATATGCAGTGCTGGGGGATCTCCCAGAATACGTCCGTAGTCCCAAAGTAAATATGCAGTGCTGGAGGATCTCCCGGAATACGTCTGTAGTCCCAAAATAAATATGCAACGCAAGATGAAATGGCAGGTAAAGCATAGAGTTATACAGTTCATACAGAACACAGATAAGGAAAGTAGGGACTTAACTAAACATGGCGCACAGAATGTCATATAGGCAGTTAAAATACGTAAGCATGCTTCTCTAGTCTAAGCTGAACAATTAAGCGAATTAGTGCAATTTAATAAGGGAAAGACAATTTATGATTTAGAAAGGGAAAACGGGATTTTTGCAATAATAGCCCGTGTACGTACTCGTCACCTCACATACACGACACCCACACCTCAATTAATATCAAACATCCTAAGGGGAAAGTCCCCAATACAAGGTTAGGCAAGCCACTTACCTCGAATAAAGCTCAATCAATCGGTCACAATGCCTTTCCCACGAATATCCGGCTTCAAATGAACAAAATATAGCCAAAAGCAATTACATGTCATAAATACAACAATAATAGACTCTTCTAATTATAGAAATCAATATTTTAACGAAAATTCCGAAATTAACTCAAAAATTGCCCGTGGAACCCACATCTCGGAATCGGGTAAAAGTCATAAAATACGAACACCCATTCGCTCACGAGTCTAACCATATAAAATTTGCTCAAATCCGACCACAAATCCCCTTCAAAACTCGAAATCTTTGTTGAAGAAGTTCTTCCAAATATTTTCCAATTTCAACCCCAAAAATCCGAAATTAAAGAGGAAATTAATGATAGATTAGTGGGATATAACCATAAAGGAGTTAAGAAAAATCCCTCAAAATCTCGTCCAAATCCGAGCTCCCTCTCTCAAGTTTTTGGTAAAATGACAAAAACCCCCATTTTTGGAAACTTTAACACTGCCCAGCGATTCCTTAATCACGATCGCGGAAATAGCCTCGCGATCACGGAAATAGCCTCGCGATCGCGAAGAACAACTTTGTTGCCCCAGAAATTACCCTATGCGATCACGTAAAACACCACGCAAACGCGATGCTCTAGCTCCCCTACTCACGCGATCACGAACGTCCGCACGCGTTCGTGATGAGCAAAGCGCGTGGTCCAGCTTTGGTACACTTAACCCTACGTGATCGCGACCTTGTCTCTGCGTTCGCAAAGCACCACATCATATCACTATGGGTTCGCATGCCCATGTCCGTGAACGCGAAGAACAATTCCATCCTCTGCCCATCTAAGCCTACGCGATCGCGGATCACCCCACGCGATCGCGTATAAAGAAACCAGAACTCAGACACCAGAAAACTTCAGCAACCTCCTAAGTCCAAAAATCGATCTGTTGGGTGTCCGAAACTCACCCGAGGCCCCCGGGACCTCGACCAAACATACCAACCAATCCTAAAATACCATACGAACTTAGTCGAGCTCTCAAATCACATCAAACAATGCTAAAATCACGAATCACCATCCAATTCAAACTTAAAGAACTTGAAACTTCAAACTTCTACAGCCGATGCCGAAACCTATCAAATCACGTCCGATTGACCTGAAAATTTGCGCATAAGTCAAAATCAACATTACGGACCTACTCCAACTTTCGGAATCGTAAAACAACCCCGATAACAAAAATTCCACTACTGGCCCAAAACTCCAAAAATTCGACTTTCGCCATTTCAAGCCTAAATGAGCTGCGGACCTCCAAAATGCAATCCAGACACGCCCCTAAACCCAAAATCACCTAACGGAGCTAACGGAACCGACAGAAGTCCATTCCGAAGTCGTCTTCACATAGTTTTGACTACGGTCTAAATCCTAAGGCTTAAGCTCTCATTTAGGGACTAAGTGTCCCAAAACACTCCGAAACTCAAAACCAATAATCCTGGCAAGTCACAATAGCAGAAATAGATATGGGGAAAGCAGTTAATAGGGATTCGAGACTCTAACTCTCAAAACGACCGTCCTGGTCGTTACAAAAGGCAACATAAAACAACCAGTGATGTGCACAGTAAGACAATAAAATCAGCATTAACATCGCTCAACAATTGATAAATACATTTACACCCACTTAAATCAAGTTCTTCAATTAACTATCTTTTACACATAATTCTTACGAATAAAACTCTTTTTCAAATATAATTTCGTCAAATAAACATCTTTCGAATATAAAATTCTTTCAATAAATATCTTCAAATATAATTTTCTTAAATAAATATCTTTCAAATACAATTCTTTCATATAATTATTTTTGAATAAAAATCCTTCCAAATAAATATTTTGAATATAAATTTTTCAACTAAAAGTCACCTTGTGACACCTCATTTAAAAATCATAAAAATACGGGTCTTAGCCCATTTTCATATTTTTCGTAAACGTGGGTCTCAACTCATTTTTCATGTTTTCACGGCACCTCGTGCTCATAATTAAACCATCATATTTCACCAGCACCTCGTGCCCTCATTTAATATCACAACTACACGGACAACTCACGTGCAAAATATAATTATCATTTCATCACAGCATCTCATTCCCACATTTCATATCTCAATTGCACGGACAATTCACGTGCCAAATATCCTCATTATTTACTCACGGCACCTCGTGCTCATAATTAAACCATCATATTTCACCAGCACCTCGTGCCCTCATTTAATATCACAACTACACGGACAACTCACGTGCAAAATATAATTATCATTTCATCACAGCATCTCATTCCCACATTTCATATCTCAATTGCACGGACAATTCACGTGCCAAATATCCTCATTATTTACTCACGGCACCTCGTGCCCACATTTAATTTTATAATTCGCCTGGCCATAGCCATATGCTCTCACTTTCAATATAAATCAGATTGTTATCAATTTACCAACAGCAAGACAAATTGCATAAGGTATAAAATAAACACAAAAAAAATCACAACATCACATAAAAATAATCAATACCACAACCCCACATCATCACATATAATCCCTGACAATAGCCACCCTTATCGCTCCTATTGCCACCCTTATCACTCCTATAGCCACCCTTATCGCTCCGCCCAGACAATATCAATAGCCACCCTTATCACTCCTATTGCCGCCCTTATCGCTCCGCCCAGACAATATTCCAACAAACACAACATTCTCCTCAACTCAAAACACAAATTAAATGATAAAGATGAAGATACAAATCATGAAATATATTCAATACTAAGTGAAGAACACTTACCCAATTGAATTGCTTGAAAAACCCACTAAGAATCGCTCAAATCCGAGCTCTATAAGTCAAAATGTGATAAAACTGGCTTAACCCTCGATTTGGAAATTTTATATTCTGCCCAGGTGATTGTGCATCATGAACGCGGAGAAAGGATCGCGTTCGCAAAGAAGAAAAATGAACTGCCCAGTTGTGCTTCGCGAATGCGATGGGTTGTTCGCGAACGCGGAGAGGAAAAATCTAATGGCCCACGACTGACTTACGCGAACGCGAGCAAAGGGCCTCGAATGCGAAGAATAAGAACAGGAAACCTTCGCGAACGTGAGATACACTTCGCGAACGTGAAGAAGAAACATGAGGCTGCCATGAAAAGCTTCGTGAACGCGAGTGTCTAATCACGAACGCGGTGGAGGAAAATACAAACCTTTGCGAACGCGAAGAAGAAATATAAGGTGGTCAGCAGTAACACTTCGCGAACGCGAGGTGATCTTCGTGAACGCGAAGAAGAACACCAGAAAACAGAAACAGCAGTTCAAAAATAGAAGGAAATGGTCTGTAACTCATCCGAAACACACCCGAGGCCCCCGGGACCCCGTCTAAACATACCAACAAGTTCCACAACCTAACACGGACTCGCTCGAGGTCTCAAATCACATCAAATAATGCCGAAAATACAAATCGCACACGAATCGAACTTATGAACTTCCAAAACTTCCAACTTCTAAAACTCGTGCCGAAACCTATCAACGCAACCCGAAATGACGTCAAATTTTGCAGGCAAGTCCCAAATAACATAACGGAGTTGTTCCAACTCTCGGAATTGCATTCCGACCCCGATATCAAAAAGTCCACTTCCGGTCCAAAACTCCAAAAAATTTACGTTCGCCATTTCAAGCTTAAATCAGCTACAGACCTCAAATTCACAGTCTGGACACGCTCCTAAATCCAAAATCACCCAACGGAGCTAACGGAATCAACGAAACTCTATTCCGGAGTTGTTTTCACACAGTTTTGACTACGGTTAAAATCCTAAGACCTAAACTTCTGTCTTAGGGACTAAGTGTTCCAAATTACTCCGAATCATCCGTAAATCAAACTCGACCACACACGCGGGTCATAATACATATTGCGAGGCTGCTCAAGACCTTATGTCACTGAACGGGGCATAAATTCTTAAAGCGACAAGTCGGGTTATTACAACATGAAACTTGAGGGTGAAAACTGAAGATCATACACAACATTTCTTTTTCCGTTTCGGCATTGATGTCACTGATATGCCTTCCATCTCTCTTTAGTGGCATGTCAAGTACAAAACTCTCGATGGGTGATTTCTTCTTCACAATGGATACCCCGCATCAGTTTGTCAGTTTGGGACAAACTCTCTTGGCTTTATCTTGTAACTTGAGATGCACTTCAACTCAAAGTTCCTTGATTCAAATTGTCCAGGACGCACTCTCTTGTAACAAATTCTTGTCTTCCTCTTAACTTCCCAAACTGTCTACCTCAGTTTCACACAATTCGTGCTTTAAATGATCTCAAAATGTCTAAATCTTTACTTACTTTCCCTCGGATGTCCCTGTCATCTTCAAACCTTGCTTCATTGTTTCATGATTAGACTAACTTTTAAGACCAGGCTGAGAATTCCACGTGCATGTCATGTCATTAGAGTCACCATAAAAAGAACTATAAAAGGAAGAGAGAACTAAACAAAACTGACTAGAAATAACAGAAAACAGGAGATTGCATTAGATAGACGATGAAAGGATTTGAAAAACAAAACAAGCAAAATATACATGGGTTACAACCCTGGAACAATCCTAGATAACACTAGATGAGTTACTATAACTAAATGAACTAGACAAAATAAGAGGAAGAAGGGTTTGAGCCACAATACAATATCCAGATCACAACCCTGAAATAAACCGAACAACATAAACGATGACAAAATAAACTACCAAGACTCTTTCATGGTTAATAAAGAGAGGAGTGTCATTCCAATTTCCATGCTCGACATCTTAGCCACTGAGTCGCACATCGACATTACCCAGACCTTTACCAATTTCAATCACATTGACCTTAGAAGATGGCTTTGGGGTCCTCTTTGCCAACTCATTCTTAAGATCAACTTCTGGAACCGAGACTGATAGCACTGAAAACTTTGCGGCAAGTGGCTCGCCAAGGAACTTGGAAGAGTTCTTGTCACAACCCAATTTCACCTATAGGTCGTGATGGCACCCAACACTACAGCTAGGCAAGCCAAGTTAATAAATTAAGCATATATTGACAAAATTTAAAACCAAAAAAAATAATAATACCCAAATTCTACCAATGTGTGTGCCAAGACCTGGTGTCTCAAGTGTATGAGTATCTAGTAGATTATACAAAATCTCAAATACTGTCTGAAATAAAATAGACAGAATGAAAAATACAAGGAGAGACACTAGTAGCTGCAGAACGGCTAAGAAAGGAAACTCACCACTATGCCCCTAGACAGTGTGGGTGTAAGATGATAGGTCCCCTACTAGTACTTGCCTCAGGTCCTGCACAAAAAGTGCAGCAAGTGTAGTATGAGTACGTAAACAACGTGTACCCAGTAAATATCAAGCCTAATCTCGAAGTGGTAGAGACGAGATGGCACACTTTGACACTCACTGTGGGTCAATAATAATAACTGAAATACAATTAGAATATCTAAATCAACATAATTCACAGAATTTATAATAGTTTATTTAACCAGCAGAAATAATCAAATTCCTTCAAATGCAACAATTCTCAATATGTTAATTAAATTCCTTCAATTCAAATAATTTCNAGAAGAGACACTGGTAGCTGCAGAACGGCTCAGAAAGGCAGCTCACCACTATGCCTCGGGATGACGTGGGTATGTGATGATAGGTCCTCCACTAGTACCTGTCTCAGATCCTGCACAAAAAGTGCAGCAAGTGTAGTATGAGTACGTAAACAACGTGTACCCAGTAAATATCAAGCCTAATCTCGAAGTGGTAGAGACGAGATGGCACACTTTGACACTCACTGTGGGTCAATAATAATAACTGAAATACAATTAGAATATCTAAATCAACATAATTCACAGAATTTATAATAGTTTATTTAACCAGCAGAAATAATCAAATTCCTTCAAATGCAACAATTCTCAATATGTTAATTAAATTCCTTCAATTCAAATAATTTCCAATTTATCAATTAATCTCATTTACCGGAATAACAATTAATTCCTTAACAACCAGAAATAATAATTCATTAAATTTCAAAGATTCTCCGAGAGACGTGCGGCACGATACATAGATGCATCTATCCTGCCGAGGCATTCGGCCTGCTCCACAAGAAAGGAAGACATTTTCTTATGTACCTCCGGAATGAGAGTATATTTGTTATAAGATAAATTCAGGAGGAAGAACAATTTCTCTTGACAATTAATTAATTTATACAGAAAAATCAAGTATATGAGATTTTCATCCTTTAATATTTATATCTAACAATTCACTATATATATA
>AWOL01S0006769.1:63773-87248 GCA_000715115.1 Nicotiana otophora | reverse complement strand
CATGCTTTCAGTCCTAAACTACCCGGACTTTAGCATTAATAGTAGCTACGCATGGACTCTCGTCATCTCGTGCGTACGTTGCCCCCACAATTAGCAAACATTATTTAATTTTAATCACCTATGAGGTAATTTTCCCCTCACAAGATTAGACAAGAGACTTACCTCGTCTTGCTCCAATTTAATCCACTAGAAGGCCTTTTCCACGATTATCCAACTCTGTCTGGCTCGAATCTAGCCAAAAATAATTCGATACAAACACTAAAAATAAAAGGAATCAATTCTATAAGAAAATACTACATTTTCAATAAAAAATTCCGAAATTAATTAAAAATTTATCTGTGGGACCCACATCTCGTAATCTGGCAAAAGTTATGAAATATGAACACTCACTCAACCACGAGTCTACCCATACTAAAATCACTAAATTTCGATAACAATTCGGCCCTCAAATCCTCAAATCTATCCAAGAGGGTTTTCAAACTTTTCCAACTCAATTCACCAATTAAATGATAAAAATAGTGATGGACTCGGGTAATTTAACCAATATTGAGTTAAGAACAATTAACCTATTGTTTTCTCTGAAAATCTCCCAAAATTCGCCTAAATCCGAGCTCCAAATCGTTAAAAATGGAAAATGGACTTAAACTCTCTGCCTAGTGATTTCTTCTACGCGATCGCATAGCACAAAATTTACTGCCCAAACATTAACCCTATGCGATCGCGGAAAATCCCACGCGATCGCAAAGCACAGTCTCCGCAATCACTTGTCCGCTCTGAGCATATCCTCCAAATTCTAAATTGTCCGCTCTGACTGCCCGTCGGTCTGCAGATGAAAGGCTGTGCTGAGCTCTACACGGGTCCCTAATTCACTCTGTTCTGCTCTCCAGAAATGTGAAGTAAACTGAGGGCCTCTATCTGATATGATAGAAATTGGCACACCTTGAAACCGAACTATCTCTTGAATATAAATCTGGACCAACCTCTCTGAAGTATACGTAGTCTCAACAGGAATAAAGTGTGCCGACTTGGTCAACCTATCGGCAATGACCAAAACTNCGCTCTGACTGCCCGTCAGTCTGCAGATGAAAGGCTGTGTTGAGCTCTACACGGGTCCCTAATTCACTCTGTTCTGCTCTCCAGAAATGTGAAGTAAACTGAGGGCCTCTATCTGATATGATAGAAATTGGCACACCTTGAAACCGAACTATCTCTTGAATATAAATCTGGACCAACCTCTCTGAAGTATACGTAGTCTCAACAGGAATAAAGTGTGCCGACTTGGTCAACCTATCGGCAATGACCAAAACTGCATCAAACTTCCGCAAGGTCTGCGGCAACCCAACTACAAAGTCCATAGTGATGTGTTCCCATTTCCATTATGGTATAATCATCTGTTGAAGTAGGCCGTCTGGCCTCTGGTTCTCTTCTTTAACTTGCTGGCAATTTAGACACCTAGCTACATACTCAACTATGTCCTTTTTCATTCATCGCCACTAATAGTGCTGCCTCAAGTCACGATACATCTTCGTAGCACCTGGATGAATAGAATACCGAGAACTGTGTGCCTTCTCTAGGATCTTTTTCCTCAGTTCATCCACATTAGGAACACACCGACGATCCTCGAGTCGTAGAACACCCTCCGCATCAATATTAACTTCCTTGGCACCACCTCATAGTACCGTTTCTCGAAGAACCATTAAGTGTGGATCATTATACTGGCTAGCCTTGATCTGCTCAAATAGTGAAGACTGAGCTACGACACATGTCAGAACTCGGCTGGGCTTTGAAATATCTAGCCATATAAGTCTGTTGCCAAGGACTGGATATCCAAAGCTAATGGCCTCTCTTCTGCTGAAATGAAAGCCAAACTACCCATACTCTCCGCCTTTCTACTCAAGGCATCTGCAACTACATTTGCTTTACCTGGATGATATAGGATAGTAATATCATAATCTTTTAGTAATTCCAGCCATCTGTGCGGCCTCAAATTTAGGTCCCTCTGCTTGAACAAATGTTGCAAACTGCGATGATTAGTATAAACTTCATAGGACACCCCATAAAGATAATGCCTCCAAATCTTAAGGGCATGAACAATCGCAGCTAACTCCAAATCATGTACCGGACAATTCTGCTCGTGGGGATTCAACTGATGTGAAGCATATGCAATAACTCGCCCTTCCTACATTAATACACAACCCAAACCAACGCGTGAAGCGTCGCAATACACTGTATACATTTCCGAACCGGAAGGTAACACTAACACTGGTGTTGTAGCCAATGCTGTCTTGAGCTTCTGAAAGCTTGACTCATAATCATCGGACCATCAAAACTGAACACCCTTCTGGGTTAATTTTGTCAAAGGTGCTGCAATAGATGAAAAACCTTCCACAAACCGATGATAATAACATGCTAAACCCAAAAAACTCCTGATTTCAGTCGCCGAAGTGGGTCGATGCCAATTCTGAACTGCCTTAATCTTTTTTGGGATCAACTTTAATACCTTCGCCCGACACAATATGTCCCAAAAATGCTACAGACTCTAGCCAAAACTCACATTTAGAGAACTTAGCATATTGCTTTTATTCCTGCAATGTCTGAAGCACTACTCTCATATGCTGCTCATGTTCATCCTTGTTGCGCGAGTAGATCAAAATGTCATCAATGAAGACAATGACAAATAAATCAATATATGGCCTAAATACCCTATTCATCAGATCCATAAATATTGTCGGGGCATTAGTTAAACCGAAAGACATTACCAGAAACTCATAATGACCATATCTAGTACGAAAAGCAGTTTCCGGAACATTCGAATCTCGAATCTTCAACTGATGATACCCCGACCTCAAGTCGATCTTAGAGAACACCCTAACACCCTGCAACTGGTCAAATAGGTCATTAATACGCGGCAACGGGTACTTGTTCTTAATAGTAACTTTGTTCAATTGGCGATAATCAATACACATTCGCATTGTGCAATCTTTCTTCTTCACAAATAATACCGGTTCACCCCAAGGCGATATACTCGGTCTGACGAACCCTTTGGCTAGTAACTCTTCAAGATGTTCTTTCAACTCTTTGAATTCTTTCAGAGCCATGCGAACAATGGAATAGATATAGGCTGAGTATCTGGAGCCAAGTCAATACAGAAATCAATATCATGATCAGGTGGCATACCTGGAAGATATGAAGGAAATACATCGGAGAACTCCCGAACTATAGGCACTAAATCAATAGCCGGAGTCTCTGCAGTGGTATCTCCAACATAAGCTAGATAAGCTAAACAGCCCTTCTAAACCATGTGTTGAGCCTTTATAAAAGAAATAACCCTATTAAATGAAGTAACAGACGAACCCTTCCATTCCAGCCTAGGCAAAGATGGAATATCCAAGGTAATAGTTTTGGCATGACAATCTAGAATTGCATGATATGGAGATAACCAATCCATACCCAGAATAATTTCAAAATCGGTCATCTCGAGCAATAAGAGATCTGCTCTAGTTTCATAACCACATAAGTAAACCCCATGAGATTCTAATATCCTCATGTTGTGCAGTCTATCCCTGCAATGATCAATGAAGTCATGTGGATCCTCATGTCGCTCACCCCCCAAAGACAGGAGGATGTAGTCAAGTCCATTGGTCCAATAGTTTCTGAGGATCGGCGGCTACAACTGGCCTGGGCTCAGGTGTAGCTGCTGCCACTTGCTGGGCTCCACCCACGGGCAGTGCACCCTGGGTCTGATATACAGTAGCTGCCTGCGCGGTAGGGGTCTGTGCTCCCCCATCCGCCTGAGATGTGGCTGGGTCTGCCGGATATAAACCGGTCTGAGTCATATTGTCCATGAATCGCAACGTATGACCCATGACATCCTGAAATCCTGGTGCAGATGTGAAATCCACCGGAGCTGGCTCTGCCACAAGCACCTCATCCTGTTCCTCAACAATGGGGTTCTCTGCTGGATCCACTGGAGGCATAACTGGAACAGTCCTTGGACGTCCTCGCCCTCTACCACGGGCTGGAACCCCTCCTCGGCCTCTAGCAACTGGGGGAGTAGCTTTTCCCTGGTCTGGAACCTCATTCGAGCGTGTTCTCACCATCTGTGAGAGAATAAGAGAAGAATATTTAGTACTATATTAATTGCACGATGGAATATGAAGAAAGGTAGTTTTCCTAACACCCTATAGCCTCTCGAAGATAAGTACAGACATCTCCGTACCGATTCGCAAGACTCTATTAGGTCTGCTCATAACTTGTGAGGCCTACGTGAACCTAGTGCTCTGATACCATGTTGTCATGACCCAATTTCACCTATAGGTCGTGATGGCGCCTAACACTACAGCTAGGCAAGCCAAGTTAATAAATTAAGCATATATTGACAAAATTTAAACCAAGAAAAATAATAAAACCAAAATTCTACCAATGTGTGATCCAAGACCCGGTATCACAAGTGTATGAGCATCTAGTAGATTATACAAAACCTCAAATACTGTCTGAAATAAAATAGACAGAATGAAAAATACAAGGAGAGGCACTAGTAGCTGCAGAACGGCTCAGAAAGACAGCTCACCACTATGCCCCTGGATAGCGTGGGTGTAAGACGATAGGTCCCCCACTAGTACTTGCCTCAGGTCCTACACAAAAAGTGCAGTAAATGTAGTATGAGTACGTAAACAACGTGTACCCAGTAAGTATCAAGCCTAATCTCGAAGTGGTAGAGACGAGATGGCCGACTTTGACACTCACTATGGGTCAATAATAATAACTAAAATACAATTAGAATATCTAAATAAACATGATTCACAGAATTTACAATAGTTTATTTAACCAGCGGAAATAATCAAATTCCTTCAAATGCAACAATTCTCAATATATTAATTACATTCCTTCAATTCAAATAATTTCCGATTTATCACTAAATTCCGATAACAATTCGGCCCTCAAATCTATCCAAGAGTGTTTCCAAACTTTTTCAACTCAATTCATCAATTAAATGATAAAAATAGTGATGGATTCGGGTAATTTAACTAATATTGAATTAAGAACACTTACCATGTTGTTTGCTCTGAAAATCTCCCAAAAAGCACTTAAATCCGAGCTCCAAATTGTTAAAAATGGAAAATGGGACGAAGTCCCATTTTCAGAACATAAACTCTCTGCCCAGTGATTTCTTCTACGCGATCGCGAACTTCCTCACGCGATCGCGTGGCACAAATTTTACTGCCCAAACATTAACCCAACGTGATCGCGGAAAATCCCACGCAATCGCGAAGCATAGTCTCTGCAAGCCTACGTGATCGCAAGCCTCCTCACGCGATCGCGAAGCATTAAGCGCGTGGTCAGCTTCTGCTTCGTTTCCTCTTCGCGAACGCAGCCTTAGCCATGCTTTCACGTAGCACAACTGAATCAAACCTACTCGATCGCGGACTTGCCCACGCGATAGCATTGAACAAATTCTCAGCTGCCAAATTAAACCTACACGATTGCAACCCAATCCACGCGATCGCGTATAAGGAAATCAGAAGAAAATTTGCAACAGCTATCAGCAATGTTCCAAAAGCCAAATATGATCTGTTAGCCGTTCGAAACTCACCCGAGCCCCTCGGGACCTCAACCAATTATACCAACAAATCCTAAAACATCATAAGAACTTAGTCGAAACCTCAAATTACATCAAACAACGCTAAAACCACGAATCATCCTCCAATTCAAGCTTAATGAAACTTAAAATTTCCAACTTCTTCATTCGGTACCGAAACTTGTCAAATCAAGTCCGATTGACCTCAAATTTTGCACACAAGTCATAAATGACATAACATAGCTATGAAAATGTTTAGAACTAGATTCCGACTCCGATATCAAAAAGTCAACTCCACGGTCAAACTTCCAAACTTAAATTCCTATTTTAGCCATTTCAAGCCTAATTTAACTACGGACATCCAAATAAAATTTCGAACACGCTCCTACATCCAAAATCACCATACGGAGTTGTTGGAATCATCAAAATTATATTCCGGGGTCGTTTTCTCAAAATGTTGACCGTATTCAAACTTAGCACTTTAAGGCCAACTTAAGGAACCAAGTGTTCCATTCCGGTTTTAACCCAAACACTTCCAAATCCCGAACCAACCATCCCCGCAAGTCATAAATTATTAAAAGCACATACATGAAGTTTTATTTTAGGGAAGGAGGTTCTAAAAGTTAAAATTACAGGTTGGGTCATTACAGTTCTCATGTTCATTTTAAAAACAAATCATGCCCACCATACGCATCTCATTATGATCAGGTAATGGACTTTGGCAAGTATCCGCTGCATCTGGATTCTGCACGAATATGTCACCTACATCAATAAGCTTCTGGACTGCTCTTTTCGGATTCCAACATTTTTCTATGCCATGCCCTGGGGCATTAGAGCAATATGCGCACTGTCACGACCCAAAATCCATAAAGGTCGATAAAAATCACCCTCGAGCCCACGTGCCCGGATTCCAAAAATTTTCGAAGATAACTTTACCCATAACCTCACGAACTCAAATATATAGTTTATTCTCAATTCGATGCCCAATTTCGTGGTTAAAATCCAAAAATACCAAATTCTAGATCTTCTACCAAAACCCCACAATTTATACTAATTTTCATGTTCCAACACATGTATAATTCATGTATTTAACTCACAATGGGAAGAAACCACTTACCTAGAATTTCTTGATGAAAATCTCCCCTTGAATCTCTCCAAAATCGTTCAAACCAATCAAAAATGGAGAAAAATGGGCCAAGTCCCGTTTATAAAAACACTTCTGCCCAGCGACATTTCCGCACCTGCGGAACAGTAGCCGCACCTGCGGCTTCGCAGGTGCGGCCAAAAGCTCGCACCTGCGCATTCCCTCTGCCTAGCACTCTCCGCACCTGCGCCTTTCCTTTCGCATCTGCGCCTTCGCACGTGCGGACATACCCTCGCAATTGCGCTCCTAGACCCTTCTCTCACTCTCGCACCTCCGCATCTGCGACCTCATAGGTGCGGACAACCTTTCGCACCCGCGACCCTTATTGCGCAGGTGCGATCACACCAGATATCAACTGCCTCATATTTTCTTCCAAGTCCAAACTCGATCCGTTAACCATCCGGAATCCACCCGAGGCCCTCGGGACCTCAACCAATTATACTAACACGTCCCAAAACACATTACAAACTTAGTCGAACCTTCAAATCACACCAAACAATGTCGAATTCGTGAATCGCACCCCATTACAAGCTTAATGAACTTTGAAACTTCCACTTCTACAATCGATGCTGAAACCTATCAAATCACGTCCGATTGACCTAAAATTTTACACACAAGTCACATTTGACATTACGGACCTACTCCAACTTCCAGAATCAGAATCCGATCCCAATATCAAAAAGTCCACTTCCGGTCAAACTTGTCAAAAACCTTCAATTTCCTAACTTTCGCCAAATGACTCCAAAATGACCTACGGACCTCCAAATCCACTTCCGGACACGCTCCCGATACCGGAATCACCATACGGAGCTATTCTCAGACTCGGAATGCCAAACAGACATCGATAACATTTAAATTCACTTCAACCCAACGCTCCCGGGGTATCAAAAACCCGATCCGAACATACGCCCAAGTCCGAAATCATCATACGAACCTGCTAGAACCTTCAAATCCCGATTCCGAGGCCGTTTACTCTAAAATCTAATCTTAGTCAATTCTTCCAACTTAAATCTTTCGAAATAAGAATATTTTTTCCAATTCAAATCTAAACATCCCGAAATTCAACCCCGACCACGCGTACAAGTCATAATACCTAAAGTGAAGCTGCTCATGGCCTCAAACCGCCGAATAACGCGCTAGAGCTCAAAACGACCGGTCGGGTCATTACATTCTCTCCCATGTAAACATACGTTCGTCCTCGAATGTGCTAAGAATTGCACTGGAGTTGTCTGCAACCACTGCTTAACACCTCGTGCACCTACCCGTGCTACCACAACTCAGTTGAGCACATTAGCTCGATCAAATCTGAAGATATTCTCTTTTATTTGGGCAGATAAGCCTTAGAGCCCAGTTCCAACATCCAGAATTCTCTGCCAGGCCTGCTTCCAACATACGAACACCGTATCAATCACCACACGATGTACCAGAACACGACTGCATACCTTTTTTGAATTCACACCATGCACCCCAACATTCACATGACCATAATAACATCCTCTGATAACAATAGCCGAAATTCCACGAACCTGATGCTCACCATGCACCTCATGGCATATATAAGTCTGGTTCCAACTCTTGAAATGTTGCCGCAGCGAAAAAGATGCGTAGCAATTTACAACCAACTGCCGAGTCAACCATTCATTGAGTTTCTCCCCTTGACAAGAACCATTACCTCATTCTGGATTGAATACCGATACTTACTCTTTAACAATGCCTCAGATCGATCTGATCACACTGACCCCTGGTCCAATAATCACGTCTCTCCTAGTATAAGTTATTCAGGCAATAAGCCATCTCAGACGCTGCCAAAAGTCTCATGTGATACCACAATGTGCCAATAAGTTACAAACTTGAATGTGATACATAAGGAAATCGAACACTAGAAAGAGCTACTCAACCCACGTAACTAACTAGACAACTGAAAAGGTGTTACGAACTTTCCTCAGAAAATGGAACACAAAACACATGAAAATAGATATAGGGGACTGTACTCACATCACACTATTGCGGCGCGCAATCCAATCCGAACATAAAATCTATATAAGGAGATACTTACCAAGCTAGAATGCTCATTATTACAAAATACCCGAATATCGTCCACGAGCATGCTAAGTGCATAATACCATCCCTGGGGAGACATATAGTGCCATATGCTACAAAAGTCAAGCATAACTAAGGTGTGATATATGATCTGAATCTTGAGAACCATCCTGCTCACATAACATCATCGCCATGCGGAACCTCAACACATATGAAACTAACAAGCAGTTTCACAACTCACACAACACAATATAGTATTACATGAAATAGCCGATGAAGAAATAACATCCAACGTTCGAATACTCCTCCATAAGGAGCGCTGTGCCGCAATGAACACATCAGGCCTGACATAGAGCCCACATTCATATCTAGATCCATCCACGGACCTCAAGCCCATTCGGATCGCACCGTACTAGTCTAATAATCTTTCAAGGGCTCATAGTAACCCTTTTTCCCCATAACACACAAGAACAACCATCATATCCGGAACAACTTCCACAGTCCACAACCAAATGAACCGAGCGCCCTCCAGGCATAAATTCCCAATTAGCGATATTACCAAAATCTTCATACTTGGTTTCCATTCTTCAATCAATCAAGTGACTACATGTTACACTTATACAATCTTCCCGTGGTATATGCTCCCTTGACCTTCCGCACCAGGTAACAAGTCTGCACACCCATACCAACGGCCGTACAAACGCTGTAAAGCAAATCGAAAATCTGAAGTCACTACTCAAAGCCTCTTGCATAGGACACCGATCTAAGGTGACGCTAAAGACAATACCAGCTTACTCTAACCATCTGAATCCTTTATCGCTCATCCGAGCTCTTGACATTCTTGTCGACACCAAATTGCAACCTTGATCCTCAACTTCCGAATCCCATGCCGATCACTGCACTTAATCATGCCAATGCGCAAGAGTGCAAGAATTTCATCTTAACTTCCAAACTATTAATAAGGTAAACACATTCATCACATAAAAACCTTTTTACTTAACTCATTCCAAGAGAACCATTGCACCACGTGACTAAATCCTCATATCCGCAGAAAATACCAAACTCAAGTAGTGGTCTAAACCACCATAACCCCTCTGGGATCCATCTGCATATAACAGGCCATAATACTCGAAAGCCTCCAAATAAGATTGGTTAGACGACCGTCAAACCTCGCACGTACCGTCACAAATCACATAAATAACCCAACACACTGAAGGAGCCGATCATTGCCATCACTATGCCAATTCAACCATTGCTAACCAAACCCGACTTCTCCTAATTTACTCTGGATCTTCCTTAGAAATAACAACAGCTCATTTATCAATATAACTAACTCAATCTGCACTCATCCCGAGCGACCCCATTTCATGAGACCACATTGTCTCAAAACCCATGAACCATTTCATACCCTCCTTGTACGTATAATCGTGTCTTCAACTGATATACCTATTCTGATAATTCTTCTATAAATCCAAAGTTACATGCTCCCATTCTTCTCATGATACCCCGTAGACCAAAGATAACACGGAACACTCCAAGCTCCTTTATCATAATCCATTGTTGAAGCTCGATATTCAACCATACTATGGACTCAAAATCCTTAGGCACCACGCCTTAAATTTTGAATCCACTAGGACCGTTGTTGAGAGTAACCCACTATGACTGGGTCCCGAATATTATCAAACTTCCATGCTCCACTAGCACATGAACGCCCTCTCAAGAAGCACCCGGCTAAATCACTTTCCTTGTAAATCACCTTTACACGAAGCATAAATCCCGAATCTTCCCAAAACTTAAACATGAGTCAATAAGTCCAACTATAGCACACATTCCTCAATCCCTTGCTCAAAGTACCATTGATGTTCTCTTTCCTTAGTAGTAATAACCCATCAATATGCCGATAACTGAAAATCTCACAAGTAGGCAACCATGCGATCCCATCATAGGCGGTGTGGGCTCTCCCACTTAGCTTGAAGCTACCATTGCATAATTTTGGAATCCACCAAGACTCTGTATCCCCCATCGACACGATCTTGCACAATCAACCCGCCAATTTTCCTCAAAATCTTCCTATTAACCATTTCATGAACACACTGAATCATAAGCCACGTCTTCGTATTCAACCTCTCACCGGATAGCCAGTAGAATTCTTCGTAGAAGCTTCATCATCCACGCGACTGGTGACCTGCTCACAGGAGATAACCCACATGTGGAAATTATATGCCGACGTCTTCCAACGTCGCTGCACTGGGTACACTTACTATATAATCAGTAACCCATCCTGAGCCCCTGCTCATTCACAAGCTGCTCAAGTCCGTTCAATCCTCATGGACATCAACTAAAAGGTGCGTCAGTACATTCCCATCCAAAGTCATGTTGTATTCTTCCTATCAGGCAACACCTTTCTGTCACACCCAATCCTCCTCAATATAGCAGTCAATATTCCAAGTTAAGTCCGTAGACCTAGTCATTGTCCACCATGAATCCCAAATCACTCTAAACTTTTCCCAAGGCATGTAGCTATCCTACCACAGAACCCGTCTGATACTCTTTCACTCTTACACTCTTCCACTTCGGTCAAACCCTCTCCTTTAAGAAATTACCCGAATTCTATTTCTCACACTTGGCCTTCTAGAAATTTAACCACCGCAAGGCACCTCCCACATGTTCTTCCTCATCCTTCGCTGCCCAGTTGTTGCCTTAAATCAAAATCTACCTCTGTAGTACTTGAACTAATCGATCGCTACCAACTTCAAACCTTTCCGAAGATCATCTTCCTTGAGCCCTCAACACCTGTACCACCGATTAAGTCCTGAACCACCGCACACTGTGATCTATGACAGCCGCTTCCCCGATATTGTTTCACACTACCCTGCCCCGAAGGCAAATTGATGAAGATCGTAACACTGGAGAACTTAACACATTCAATCAAGGGCGATGACACCACATTATTGATGAAAATTCTACCACGCTCGAAAATACCGAATCTCGTTATTCCATCAACACAAATTTAAACATTCCTGGTCCGATTGCCTTTCCTTCGCTGGAAATAAAATACTGGATCTCTGAATCATGCATTGAGTAAACCTCCTTCCAAGTCATTCACTACTTCGACGCATAGACAAGCATCCTTCCATTACACAAACACAGTGCGATATCAACGCACGAATCGTCATACCAATTGGCGCATAGCCCCAAAACCATCAGAAATACAGCTACTGAGCTGAGATGACAGAACATCCTTTCACAAGGTGACGACGTTAGCCCCAATCGAATATGCGGGGGGAAACATCCTACTCTACATTATTAGTGCCATTAAAATTCCTTGATGCCAATTTACAATATGCGCTCACGTTACGTAAGATTGAATAGGAAGGAAATGAAGGAATAAGCCTCAAAGGAATTGAATTGATCTGCAAGACTCTACTAGACTCGCTCATGACTTGTGAGACCTAAGTGAACCTAGTGCTCTGATACCATGTTGTCACGACCCAAAATCCATAAAGGTCATGATGGCGCCGGACTCCACTATCAGGCAAGCCAACAATAAATACTTAATTGGGTTCTCATTTTGTTACTTTTGAAATCATTTTTTTCCTTCAATTTAAATCGTAAAAGATGAAGTTTACAAAAATAAATAATAATATCTTTAAAATTTCCAATACAGCACAACCCATAATCCTCCCAAAACCCAGTGTCACAAGTGCATGAGCATTAACTAGGAATGTAAAATAAAATACAACAGCTGCCCGGAATACAAATTGGACAGGGAAAAAAATACAATACTCGGAGGGAGACTCCGTTGGCTGCGAATCGTCGTAAAGAATGCAGCTCACCTAAGTCCCTGCCATAATCGCGCCTCTATGCCCACAAGGCCGCTAAACATATGTGTACCTGCACAAAAATGTGCAGCAAGTGTAGTATGAGTACGTAAATCAATGCGTACCCAGTAAGTATCCCGCCTAACCCCGAAGAAGTAGTGACGAGGGGTCGACTTCGACACATACAATGTGCTATAAATAAATAGAATAATATCATTAAATTAGACATGGATTAATTAATACGGTTGCAAGCCCATTATTCTGAAGTAACTAAACAGTTCTTTCATAATTAAGAAAATCTCCAAATTTTATCTCTCATTATTTAACGATTATATCTCCGGCCAATGAGGCCATATCAAATTATCAGTTTATCTCAGACCAGGGAGGCAATATCGTTATTTATAAATTTCAAGGCAAGCAATACAAGCATGCGCAAGTCATGTCGAGGTCGTACGACTCGATCCAACAATTACTTAAACTGTGCACTGCCAGAGGTCGAATGGCGCGAACTATAGATGCATCTATTTAATCTACTAAGGCGTTCGGCCCGTTCCACAAAAGATAACACATTCAAATAATCAATCAAGAATTCATCAAGGGGTAATTAGCCAAGGAAAAGGCAATTTCTCTTTTAAAAGTCAAGAAAACGATGTCTAGCCTTCTAGAAATTTATTAACAAAGTTCGATATGATTTAAGCATTTTAAATTGACAACAAGATTGCAAATATTAGAAGTAAAGCATGCTTTTGGGTGCTAGACTACCCAAACTTAAGCATAATAGTAGCTACGCATGGACTCCCGTCACCTCGTGCGTACGTAGCCCCAACAAATAAGAGCACACATTGATTTATATCACCTATGGGGTAAATTTCCTCTTACAAGGTTAGAAAGGAGACGTACCTCGCTTCGAAGTTCCATAACCGGCTTCTGAGCTCTTCAAACAACTTGAATCGATGTAAAATGCTCCAAAACTAGCCAATAATTATGCAAACCCATTAATATATACTCAAATACTCAATATAATCCAATTGTAACAATTTCTAACCCCGATCGAAAAGTCGATAAAAATCACCCTCGGGCCCAGGTGCCCCGATTCTAAATATTTTCGAAGATAACTTTACCCATAATCTCACGAACTCAAATATATAGTTTATTCTCAATTCCATGCCCAATTTCGTGGTCAAAATCCAAAAATACTAAATTCTAGGTCTTCTACCAAAATCCCACAATTTATACTAATTTTCATGTTCCAACCCATGTATAATTAATTCATGTATTTAACTCACAATGGGAAGAAACCACTTACCTAAATTTGCTTGATGAAAATCTCCCCTTGAAGCTCTAGAAAATCGTCCAAACCAAATGAAAATGGGAGAAAAATGGGCCAAGTCCCGTTTATAAAAACCCTTCTGCCCAGCGACATTTCTGCACCTGCGGAACAGTAGTCGCACATGTGGCTTCACAGGTGCGGCCAAAACCTTGCACCTGCGCATTCCCTCTGCCTAGCACTCTCCGCACCTGCGCCTTTCCTTCCGCATATGCGTCTTCGCAGGTGCGGACATACCCTCGCATTTGCGCTCCCAGACCCTTCTCTCACTCTCGCTCCTGCGACGCACCTCCGCATCTGCGACCTCGCAGGTGCGGACAACCTTTCGCACCTACGATCATTGCTGAGCTTCGTCCAAACCGCACCTGCGACCACTGGCTCGCACCTGCGACCTCGCACCCGCGGCCCTTATTGCGCATGTGCGATCAAACTAGATATCAGCTGCCTCATCTTTTCTTCCAAGTCTAAACTCGATCCGTTAACCATCCGGAATCCACCCGAGGCCCTCAGGACTTCAATCAATTATATCAACACGTCCCTAAAAATATTATGAACTTAGTCAAGCCTTCAAATCACACAAAACAATGTCGAATTCATGAATCGCACCCCATTCCAAGTTTAATGAACTTTGAAACATCAACTTCTACAATCAATGCCGAAACCTATCAAATCATGTCTGATTGACCTCAAATTTTGGCACACAAGTCACATTGGACATTACGGACCTACTCCAACTTCCGGAATCAAAATCCGATCCCGATATCAAAAAGTTCACTTCCGGTCAAACTTCTCAAAAACCTTCAATTTTCAAACTTTCGCCAAACGACTCCAAAATGACCTACGGACCTCCAAATTCACTTCCGGACGCGCTCCCAATACTGGAATCACCATACGAAGCTATTCTCATACTCGGAATTCCAAACAGACATCGATAACATTGAAATTCACTTCAACCCAAATTTATGAAATTCTTCCAAAATGCTAACTTCCACAATATGTGCTGAAACGCTCTTGAGGTATCCAAAACCTGATCCGAACATACGCCCAAGTCCGAAATCATCATACGAACCTGCTGGAACCTTAAAATCATGATTCTGAGGCCGTTTACTCTAAAATCCAATCTTAGTCAATTCTTCCAACTTAAAGCTTTCGTAATGAGAATTTTCTTTCCAACTCAACTCCGAACTTCCCGAAATTCAATCCCGACCATGCGTACAAGTCATAATACCTGAAGTGAAGCTGCTCATGGCCTCACACCTCTGAACAATGCACTAGAGCTCAAAACGACCGATCGGGTCGTTACACGCACCTTTAAGAATAATCAAAATTTTTGGATGGGGGTTCGGCATTTTTATCTGAATCGGCTTCAACATGTCCAATTGCCTCAACCTTTGGAACAAACTGGCATATGATTCTCCAATACAAGTGAAAGAATTTTCTTTTTGTTGTTGCCTTTTCACTTTGTACTCCTGCCTTGGTTGGAACCTCTTGCGGGTAGGTGGTTGATACGCTTGTAGAGGTGGGTAAGACATTTGTGGAGATGATGCAGGCCATTGCGAGTCTTGTGGATGTGTAGCATATGGCGGTGCATTGTGGATAGAGTACTGGGAAGGTGAGGTATGACTTTGGGGATTTTGTGCAGAGAAGTAGTACTAGAGAGGATTATATGGAGTACGAGGATATTCACGGATCGATATTGAGGCTGAAAGCGTTGAGCAAGAACGCCCACTGGATATTGTCATTGGTGGGGCCCAAAACCTTTTCTATTTCTCTTTCTTCCACCCAAACTTACTGAGATGTTCTAAATGTCTTCTGTAGTATCTTTCAATCCAGAATAGCTCATGATTTTTCCTGACTTAATTCCTTCTTCTACCATCTCCCCCATTTTTACCACGTCATTGAAAGGCTTACCTAAAGCCAGGATCAAATGACTAATGTAGGTGGGTCTCTGCGCTTGTAGGAAAAGCTTAACCATTTCTTCTTCATCAATCGGGGGACTGACCCGAGCAGCTTGTTCCCTCCATCTGAGCCCAGACTCTCTAAAATGTTCCTGGGGTTTCTTTTCCATCTTAGACAGGGAGGAGCGGTCTGGGATAATGTCTATATTGTACTGAAAATGTCGAACAAAATCTTGAGCCATGTCATCCCATGCATACCACTTACTGACATCTTGACGAGTATACCATTCAAAAGGCTGCCCCACTTAAGCTCTCACTGAAATACGCAATCAACAGCTCATCTTTCCCGCTAACACTTCTCATTTCACTGCAATAACCCCTCAGATGGGCCATTGGATCTCCACGCCCGTCATACAAGTTAAACTTTGCCATTTTAAACCCCGCGGGAATATGAATATCAGGAAACATACACAAGTCATTATAAGAAATGTAAATCTGATTTCCCATCCCTTGCATGTTATTTAAGGATTGTTCTATACCTTTCAGCTTTCTGGATATCTCATCTCGCCCTTCTTTTCCTGCGGACTTTTCATTTTCAAAAAAAGGCTCATTCTGAGGGTTACGATTATACGAGTCCGGGACCTGGTGGGCCAACTCTAGAGAGTAGTATTGGGCATAATAAAGTTTGAACTGGTGTTCATTATTGGACCTAAGGAGAGGTTGTTGAGAGGTTGTGATGGTGGAGGTAGTGGATATAACAGAGGGCTATTTTTGGGAAATATAGTTGGAGGACGAATGATGGAGCTACTAGAGAGATTGGGAAAGCTATGATAAGCGGAAAAATCTGGAGAGTATGGTGGATCATCTGACACTATGACCGGATCTTGGGTGAGGGTGGCATCTAGGAATCTAGGTGGTGGCGGGGGTGGTGCCTTACCAGTCATCCAAACCTGATACAAGTCTATCATGTATTGTCTTAAAATCCTCACCTCTTCAACCAACCTAATGTCTCGTTCAGACAATTGTTTTTGGGCACCAGTATCAACCAACTCAACTCCGTTGTCGTTTGCCATTTCCTTTCGCCTTTATGTTATAGGAAAGAGTTACTAGTTTAAGAACCACAAACCAACCACCCTTCTGCTATAATGAAGCAACAAAGAGGAACAAAGTGAAGTCATCACGTTAGTATTAGAGTATTTAACATAAGATAATCTCACATTATGTGCAATGCACCTGGTCACAATTATCGGTTCTAAATGACTTCGAGGGTACGAAGGTCATATTGGCATCATCCCAAGTTCATTCTTCTTGACCCTTTTCCTCTTCATTTTTTCTTGCGCTCCTTGGTTTGCTCATTTTCTTTTTTTTTCTTTTCTTTCTGATTATCACTCTTTTCTTTCCTCTCATTTCTCACATTCGTGTCCTTCATCCCTTTTGTTTCTTTTTTTTTTCTTTTAATTTCTAAAATAATTCAATCAAACCTGATGTAGGTTGCCTACATATCTCACATCCGGTGAGAATCAGACCAAGCGTAGTTCTGGAAAATTAATGGACAAAATAAACTAAAAACAAAAATCATTTTGGATGTTTTCATTTATAACTTTTTTTTTGGTTTAATGGGAAGTACAGTGACAAAAAAAACCTTGACAGACTCAGCTAGACTATGACACTATGACACCACCTAAAAGACTCAATACTATTGGACAAGACTAAAAAGTAAAAGAAAATATGAAAACAGACTCAAAACCATAAAAAGTCTCCTCAAACAGATTCTGAAGGCAACGGTCCTCACTAGGATGGTCCTAGGGTGTCTATCATGCTCAACCTCTGGTAAGTGGATCAATACCTTAATGAGAAAAATAAGACCAAACAGAGTTAGTGACTCAAGACACTATGCGAGCCATAACACTACCTATTGGGCACATGCAAGACACAAGTGGGGCTATTTCTGCAAAATGGCCAACATGGCCAAAAGGTGGCTAGAAGTTAAAACTCAATAAGGGTGACCACTAAGATATAAATATCTCAAAAGGCCCATATGACCCCTAAACTCTCGGGAATCACGATCTCTAAGATCATTTTGCACAAATGACCCTACTTTGCAGAAATTGCCTATGTAGCAAAAAATGGCTAAGCGCACAGATTTAACAAGAATGGACCTTAAACAGAGAGGACACCTTGTTGTGGACTTAGGACTCTAAGACATGGGTCACTGAACCACTTTTGCGAAAATGATCCCATTTTGCAAGAACGGTTCATGTGGCCAAAACCAGTTAGACATGCAAATTCAACAAGGACAAGCCTTAAAGTAAGGAGACAACTAATTGTGGATTCAAGACTCTCCAAACACGGTTCAACAAATCACTTTGCAAAAATAGCCCTATTTGCAAAAAGGCCGATGTGGACAAAAGTGGCCAGACATGTAAGATTTGGCTACGACCCCCGAAGCCAAGAACTTAAGACTCACTAGGAAGACTAGACCCTATATGGTCTGCCTACGTATCCCGCCCCGAAAGACGAGAATTAGGTATACGTAGTTCGGGAAGATCGGATATGGGAGAGAATTTGAGAAAAATAACTAATTTGGAGAAAACATATTTTTTGCCTTTATTTTTTGGAAAAATGATGGAAAATGGTAAAATCTTTTTGGATTTTCTTTTTCTCTTTTTTTGTAATGTTTTTGGGAAAACTATGAAAGAAAAAATGTGAATGGACCTTACTTGCTTCATTTTATACTTCACCCTCTTTTCTCTCTCATTGGTCCGCCAAATGACCCTTTACCCTAAAAGTATGCACTATTTAGCACATAGGGATGATTAAATGGTGGCCTATTTTGACATAATTTGGATAGGCCTCCTACAACAGAAAATGGTACTTGGGACCGAGCCTTGCTAGGTCTAAATGATATGATGCAAATAAAATGACCTAAAGGCTGACCTACATTTGGGGTTCACTAGAAAAGCAATTCGGGGGAGCGTATGGTCGATAGTGGCTGCACAAGCTTTCCACCCACTCCATACGTCCGACGCCCCCCCTCCTAAAATAAGGTTGACTCAACAAAGAGTTCGTGTACGCGACGCGTACTACGATACTTGTTGCAGAAAGAATTGACCGGGTGATGCATATGATGACAGTTATAAAGTAGTAACACATAAAGGAAAACCTGTAAACACATAAAACAACTAGCAAATAAAGAGACATAAACAAAATAAAAATCAAATAAAGCAAATAAAAAAACATAAAAACCCCAATCAAATATTCTAAAAGGCCAATAAGATCAAGTACCAGCTCGAACCTGCAACTCCCCAGCAGAGTTGCCAAAGCTGTCACACCCCTCTTTTTTTACCTCACTAATCCTCTTTTAATTAATAAAAAAAAGGTTTTGCAAAGCTCGAAATGGTTTCAATTTGAAAAGTGACAAAAGATTGTGTTTCGAAGGATTTTTCAGAGTCGCCATCTGACATTTGATTTCGGTGTGCCAGGTCACCAATTTGTTTAATAAGAATTTTCCTTCCAAAAACACATTTGACTCTAAACTGATTGCATCAGAGATCCAAGTAAGTGGTTTATTTGACTCAGGTAGAACGTATTAGGCATTTCCCAAGTTCCGTGAAACTCATGGTTGCTTATATGAGCAAGTTGGCTTTAAAGGATATTCGAATTGAGGCAAAAACACACGAAAGAAAAATAAACACACAAGAGGCTCGAGGTCGTCCCCACCTAGATAAAAGAAAAATAAGAAGAAAATACTTAAAGTCTATTATACTATGCTCATCCACGATATCTATAATGACAGTCAATTACAGAGAACTTCGGGGCATACCTGGCAAACGACATCGCCTTCCGTATAATGCATCATATGGAGCCATCTGAATGCTCGACTAGTTGCTATTATTATAAGCAAACTCCGCAAGTGGAAAGAAATGATCCCAAGAATCTCCAAAGTCTATAACACAAGTGTGAAGCATATCTTCCAATATCTGAATGGTGCGCTCTGACTGTCCGTCTGTCTGTGGATGAAATGTTGTACTCAACTCAACCCGCGTGCCTAACTCACGCTGTACAACCCTCCAAAAGTGTGAGGTAAACTGCGTACCTCGATCTGAAATAATAGACACGGGCACACTGTGAAGGCGGGCAATCTCACGAATGTAAATTTCAGCTAACACCTAGAACTACGAATCAGACACCAAATCAAAGAAAATTTTTAAGAAAACTTTAAAACTTATATTTTTACAACCGGACATCTGAATCACGTCAAATCAACTCCGATTCTCACCAAATTCGGCATACAAGTCATAAATATTATAGTGGACCTATACTGAGCTCCAGAACCAAAATACGGGCCCGGTGTCAATAAATCCAACATCAATAATTTTTTAAAAATCATTAAGCTTTCAAGATTTTAATTTTTCATCAAAATTCCATATCTCGGGCTAGGGACCTCGAAATTTAAGAATGGACCTAAAATGAGCAAATTATTGCCTTCAATATTACTGTACCAAAAGATGAACATTGAGTATTCTCAAACAGATCCGAAAACAAGCAAAGACCGGCGAGGGGAACCTTAATTGGAATCAACAGACTGAACCTCACCGGAAAACCAAATTAATTGACGAAATCCCAACGAAATCTCAAACCCAGTAGATGACAGCCTTAAACCAAACCTTGAATGTAAGATGACGAACTAAACCAAAAATGAAACTGCGAATAACGGAGCTATCGAGAAGCTAAGAAACGAACTACGACTATTTGTGGCTCTGCTTCATGGTATTTTCCAAATTGGTTTTTACAACATCTAAAAGGTTTGCGGGTTTTGACTTTTACGATAGTGTTTGGCGAAGCTAAAAGAATGGAGGAGTCGTGGTGGAAGGGTGAAGTTACGGTGGCTATATGGTGGTGGCTTCGTGACTGTGTGTACGTGTGTGTTCTATGGCAGAAAAATAGGGGAGGATTTGAGAGTAAAACGTGAAGGGAGGTGGGGTGCCGCTAGCTTTAGAAGGGTGGTCACTGCTCTCTGTTCCCCGTCCCCTTTGTTCTATTTTTACCTCTGTTTTTTCTTTTGCAGGTTTTTGGTTAGGTTCTGTCCGATACTGGGAAATGGAGAAGGGAAGGGAGCCGTGGCTGAGAGGTGCTCTCAGGTTGGGAGATTAGGTTTTTTATTTTATTCTTATATGGGTGTAAGAATTAACATTAGCCATTGGATGAAAGTAGATCAATGTCTATGATTAAGGGAGGGGTTTGATGGGTGAGAAAAGGATTTGGGCTAAAAGGGATTGGGAAGAATGTGCCTTTGTCTTGCTGGGCCACTAAAATCAGAAAATGAGCTCTTAATTGACACAAATTCAATTCTTTCTCATTGAACAAAAATAAAAATACTACCAAAATATACTAATTAATCTTAGTTACTAAGAATAAACTATTAAAGTGAACGATATATTAAAATAAAAATTCTTTTGGTATTCTTTTAATATTATAAAAAGGTAGAGAAAACTATTTTAAAGTAATGGTAAAAATTAAAATATTATCATTATAAAATACTAATAATATTAAATAAATAAAAAATTATAAAATAAAAAGATATATAAAAAGAGAAGAAATATTATAAAACTATTGTTTTGTGTTTTTAAACTTATATTTTAAAATTAAAACTAAAAGTTGACTGAAATCCAATTAAAATAAAAATAAGTAAATATTTTTAAAATACCGCTTTTAAAAGTTGTGTGGGTCAAAAATTACATGCTTACAAGGCTAATAATTTAATAGCCTTCGAGGTCAGTTAACCAATCTTCTTGCTAGTGGTGCTTTTCCGATTCCCCGGTCTCGTCAGCCTTCCCCATATGGTAATCCTTCGAACCATGCCGACAATGAATGCTATAGTAATGGAGATAAAGATGATGTAGTACAAAACACTCAATGAATGATGTTTGAATTTTTAACTTGTAAAATATTTTGTTGTTGGGTATGATGTTTTGTTAATATAGTTTAGTGGAGATGGAGATGGAGATAATGCTTTGTTAATATAGTTTTGATAGTTGTTATTGTTATTGTTATTGTTATTCTTGTTGTTGTTATTGACAGTAATGTAATGCTGCCATTATAGGTGATTGGTCGTTGGCAGGCGGTGCAGCTATAAAACAGCTGTTTTCTGGTAAAACAATACCCAAAAAACCGACCGACTTCGATCGGAAATGTTCATATTAATTTCCTGAAAATCACAATTACCGACCGAATTCGGTCGGAATTTATGATTTTAAATATTAATTATTTAAATAATACCGACCGATTCCGGTCGAAATTAATAATTTTAAATAAAAATGTATAATTTTATATTTTAACAATACCAACCGATTTCGTTCGGAAATGAATAATGTTTAAAAAATGAATAATTAAATTTCCGACCGAATTCGGTCGGTAATTTAAAAATAATTAAAAACTATTTTTAACAATACCAACCGAATTCGGTCAGAATTTAATTATTTTTTAAAAAAATGAATAATTAAATTTTCGATCGAATTCGATCGGTAATTTAAAAATAATTAAAAAATATTTTTAAGAATACCGACCGACGTCGGTCGGTAAAATTAATGTGTCAGACATTTGGTCAAACTACGTTGACAGTTACTGACCGATTTCGGTCGGAAAAAAGTGACCGACTTCGGTCGCTCCCCATTTGCGACCATTATTTTATCGACCAATTGTAAAAGCTCGAAAATCGATCGATTTTTGTTGGATTCCGACAGATTTCAGTCGGGTTTTCTGGACGCTGTTTGGCAGTTTTTTAGTAGTGTATATAAATGAAAATCACAAATGCAGGTATGTTGATACAGTAACTTAGTAAAATAAGTTGAAAAGGGAAGAAGGTAAGCTAACACTCTATTGAAATTCACTGAAGCTCGGTTAAGCTTGAGTTTGAAATTTTGGTTTTTTGAAATTGAAAGTGGGTGTTGTTGGAATAGATTAGATACATCTCAAGGAGTTTGAAACTCAATTTGGGATAAATTGGTGGATATTTGCGGTGGTTTGAATTTAAATTTGTGCAAAATTCGAAGTAAAAGACGAACATAGAAGAAGATCAGATGTGTATCACACCTTGTATCTTCTGTGTTTGTGTATCACGGCTTGTATCTTCTGTGTTTGTGTATCACATCTTGTATCATATGTGTATCTCTTGTATATCCATGTAAGTCTGTGTCTGAGATTTATGCGTGATACATGTTTGATACATGTGTCATAGAGGAACTTTTTAAACTCGAATTTAACTACAAAGTTTGATTCCAAATCCCCTCCAATCTTCCTCAAAATTTAAATATTGCCTCATCTACTTGTTCTCAACGAATTTTAACCATATCCATTGAAAAAATTATTAATTCATCATTTCCCTAAATATATTCTTCGGTTAATTATTTAAAATTCTTTTCTTCATATGAAGTAAATATTTTAAATTGCAGAGACATACTAACTTGTGACTATTACATTTTAAGTGTTTGGTACGAAGAAAATTATTTTTTATAAATAGTTTCTTATTTTGTTTTTTGCTTTTTGGTGGCTTAAATATTTTGAAAAATATTTTACGACTTCTCCACCAAAAAGAGAAAAAGCATTTTCAAAATTCTTTCTTAACCTTTCCCAATTTATTCCCCATCCCCACCCTCCACCCTCCACCC